>CM062205.1:24285000-24345000 GCA_031216445.1 Lateolabrax maculatus
CCGCATCGCCGTCTTCCTGCATAGACGAGTGTGTGTGTGTGTGTGTGTGTGTGTGTGTGTGTGTGTGTCAGTCTGGCTGTGATTTACTGAGAGTATGTGTGGGTCGGTATGTGTTTGTATTTATTGTCTATGTGTGTGATTGTGTATGCAGGCGATCTACAGTTTGTCTGGGGATTTGTGTATTTATTTCTGTTTATTTCTTTGTCAGTGTGTGTCTGTGTGTAGTTCAAACTGGTGTGTGTGTGTGTGTGTGTGTGTGTGTGTGTGTGTGTGTGTGTGTGTGTGTGTGTGTGTGTGTGTGTGTGTGTGTGTGTAGAAGAATGAGAAAGAGAAGCTAAATGCCCCTGCAGTCATTCTCTTCAGGAATAATTGCCCTGCATGTGGTCTGACGCTCACACTCACTGACACACACACACAAATATAAAAGTGAGCAAACACACTGTCGACACTATAATGCAGATACATTTTAAAATGCATCTTTTTTCTCTTCATTTTGGGATTTAATCAACACTTCCACTCCTCAAAACTCAGCTCTCTGAAAACACTGATCTGACGAAACAGAAAGCTTGAGGAACGAGACCTTTTCAGTGTTTGAATCCCTTATTAGCTTTCAGCAAATGTAAGTCTAACTTAATGTTTATATCTTTTATATCTTTAAAGCAGTATTAATCATTATTTTGGCTCTTTGACACAACGCTGGCATATTTTGTACCCGTTAAAGTTGACATGGTAAAGGTTTTAGCAATCAGTATCCTTTAAAATTCATTTTCAGTCTTCTCAACAAATGTAAGAGTAATAATAACCTTTTTTAGCTCTGGTTTGGTCTCCACTAACTCCTGAGGAAAATATCCGGCTCTTTGGCTGCTAGATGTTCTTACCCCGCTGCCTGGTGCTGGACAGGAAGCGTCGAGCACAGAGGGTTGAGCAGCCAATCAAAGCAGTGAAGTGACACGCTGTAAAAAGAAAACAATGAGCTGAAAGACACTAAAACGCCCAATACAGCTGAGTGGGACTGAGACTTCATCTTTTTCCCACCGTGATAAATGTATTTTGTGTGGTCAAGGATTCATGTTTGGTGTCAGTTATCGTGAAATTAATAATAATAATTGAAACTATATCTTCCTTTTGAGGTGTACAGTGTCACGTTCACATTGTTAGGTGCTCAAATCTGATACGTCTGCGAGTCTATTTCCAAAGAAATAAAGATAATGAACATTGTGAGGAAAGGAGTGAAAGAGACATAAAGAGGAAGTGATAAGACGAGGGGGGAGGAGAGGAGGAAGAGGAGGTGCAGAAGGCAGACAGTGATGTAGTGAGCTGTTGAGTTCTACTGAAAGCTGATGGAAATCAACACACACACACACCTACACACCTACACACCTACACATTGACATCTCATGGCTTGCAGCTGCCTCTCTACTCACATTTATACACACACACACACCTACACACACACACACACACACACACACACACACACAGAAAAGCCCTGACACTGACAGTTCGTGGCTGTGAGCTGTCTTGCTGGACACACACAAAGAGCTTCATTGAAACCCATACATATGAATTAGCCCACTGTTTATGCTGTATATCCATATTGTGGCTGTGCTTACCCAGTGTATGTGTGTGTATGTGTACGTATGTGTGTGTGTGTGTGTGTGTGTGTGTGTGTGTGTGTGTGTGTGTGTGTTTGAGTCAGCTGTCAGTGTATAGGAGCAGGTACATTGTTGATTAGCCACCATCTTTACCTGAAAACAAAACGAATTTGAAAACATGAAACAGAAGCTGTCGACTCTGAAGATTCTTTTCACTGAACTAAATGTTTTTTTACAGAAACCAAACCTGAACATGAATACATCTTTCTTCAGCAGTAATGTAATGTAATGTCAAAACTAATACTAAGAATAATACAAAAAGCACTAACACGGAGTGCTTTTTGTATTATTCTTAGTATTAGTTTTGACTTTTAAGCAGGAAAGACGTTATGTATACTGAACAAATACAGGATGAAGTCTGTCGAAAAACACATTTGTATTTTTGTGGGTCTGATATTTGGATTTGTGAACGTTCCCCGGTGCAGACCTGCTCCATTAAACTTATTAACACATTATTAAACATTAGGTTTACTTCTTCTCCTCCTGTCGGGGCGTTTCTGACTCCTGCTCTGCTGTAAATGACCTTGACAGTCATTGGTTTTAGGACTCCATGCTGTTTTTCTTCGCAACTGTATTAGTCCTTTATGTGTAATGAAATTCACACATATACTAAAGGCGTGATTAGCATATATATTGTATTGACACAGTGGCAATATGTTCTCTCTCTTTCTTTATCTATCTTTCTTTTCCTCCTTCTATACCTTTCTCTCTTTCCTTTTCTCTTTTTCTCTCCCTCCCCCTTCTGTCTCGTTCTTGCACTTTGAAGTTCAGCTTTGCTGTTTTCTGTAATTTTTATCTGCAGAACACGCGGCCGCCACATTGCTGCGATTATTTACAGTTAGGGGGGAAAAAAACATTATCACAGACAGCTGAATGTTGTTTTTTTCCCCATTTCATTTTACATTTTCACAGCTCAGCTGAGTCCCAGATTTATGTTATTTACTGACGTACAGTGAGGAGAAGATTCAGCTCCGCTTTACAACAATCAGCCAGCATGTCAGAGGCGTTTGGTCAGAAATAAAGTTTACCCTCCCTCCCTTTTATATTCTCCACTCCTTCCTCCTTCTTGTCCTTTCTTCACGACTCTCTCAATCTTTATATCAGTCTTCTTTCTCTCTCCTTCCCTGTTTCTCTTTCAGTTCAGCTCACTGTGTTTCGTCGGCCTTAAACATTTAAAATAAAACATTTCCAAACACAGGAAGTGCAGCCTTCAGGAGATATACCTGAACTTTTAATAAGGATTCACGCACGCAAATTGAAGTCATTACAAGTATGTTTACATGCTGTTTAATGTTCTGCAGTTAATTGGCAACAAGCTGAGCTGCAGGACAAAACGTGTGTTCATGTTTGTCAGTTACATGAGAAGGATCTTTAGCAACGTTTGATGGGTTGGATCGTAGACAGAAACCTTCCAGTATTCCAGCGAATTAATGCAAAACTAGGCGACGGCATCATGAAACCAAAAAATAAACACAGAACAGACATTAACGCTGCAGCAGATGCAAAAATGCAATCTCATTACAGTTGGACTTCAATACAATCACAAGTTGTGACAGTGTTCAATTTTAAATCTGAAACTAATCAATGCAAGAACAAAGATCAGGAATCTGATCAGATGTTCGATGGAAGCCTTTAGTTTGAGCAGAATTCATATTGAGATATTCTTTCTACATTAGTTTACAGTTTTTATTGAAACAGAATACAGAAGAAGTCGTATTACTGTAAGTTTAGTGTTGTCTGCTGCTTCAGGCAGAACCAGAGGAAATATCTCTCTCTCTTTCTTTCATTCATGGTGTCCATTAGTGCTCCTCTGTCTCTTGCCAGCCATTCACATTTCCCATGGAGACACACACACACACACACACACACACAGACTGTGTTAAGTTTCCTTGGTTACCGAATGCCTTTTTCATTGACTGTCCGTTACCATGGAAGTGAAAGGACGAGAGGAGATGAGAGGGTGATTAGAGGAGAGGAGGGAGGAGGTGTAGGAGATGATGAAATGAAGGAAAAAGAAGAAGAGGGATAGGTAGTGAAGAGGAGGGGAAAGAGGTCAAAGAAAGAGAAAAGGAAATAAGTGAGGATGAGAGGAGAGGCTATTCTCTCTTTTCTTTCCTCCCTCCTTCCCCTTTACTGTCCTGTTGTTTCCTGTTCTCACCTACAGTTTATTTCCCCCACATCTCCTCCTCCTCCTCCTCCTTCGTCTCCTTTCTCCCTCCAAAGGCTATAAAATGACAAGTTGTTTGACATCTAACAGACTTCAGATTATAGAGTAAAATAAATTCTCACAAACACACTCGCACGCTCCGCTCTTGGATCAGGATGATTTCCATCAAAGGGAAGTTGATTTGTGGATCAGATAACATGATTTGGTCCAGCACAGAGAACACCGACACACACTCGCACACCGCGAACACACACACAGTTTCGATTGACATGCATAAATCCAGCTATGCATAAATACATGCATAATCTATGGAGAAGAGAACATGTCGGCCTTCTGCTTATGCATGTGTGTGAGAGAGTATACAGTATCTGTGTGTGTGTGTGTGTGTGTGTGTGTGTGTGTGTGTGTGTGTGTGTGTGTGGTGACTGTGTAATTGCTGAGCAGTGTCTTGGCTCTGATCCATGACATCAGTGTCTCTTTCTCTTTTCGCCAGGAATTAGGCTGTGATTGGCTGGAACACATACACAGTAATTATAATGCTGACGCCTCCTTGAGCTGATTTGAGAAGCTCAGATTCAAGTATCAGAGGACGACAGCAGCCCTGAACCATTGTTTCTCCCTCTTTCTCTCTCTCATCCCTCCATTCCTCCACTAAACACATAACAAAGCAGTGTTTACGAGCAATCCTATTCTGATTTTTAATGTTTCTGAAATCAAATTAGAGAAAAATGAAGACTTCCTGTGCTTTAGTTTTGTCCTACGGTGCAAATATATTTAGCCTGGGATAGGCTGCACCCCCCCTGTGACCCTGCAGAGTGAGCAGGTATTGATGATGGATAGATCAATGACAGGTAATCTGTAAGATTTCAGCCTCGGTTGATTTGGTGACACCTCTGGTTATTTTGTGTAACTGGAAGCGTGTTTTAATATTACAGGTCCTGTAAAGTTCTGTTGGAAATTAAACCTGCATCGACCACCAAACACATCTTGAGTAGCTACTCTTTTAGTTTTAATGCCACAGAAGAAGAACAACCGGTTTATCTGTTTATAGTGCAGCCAAACAAACTGAGGGCTGACCGTTGAACCGTTGTGTCATGTTTAAAATAAAAAAAGACTAGAGCTGAAATGATTGATTGAAGAGTTAATCAACAGAAAATTATAGCAACAATTTTGTCTTTTTCAAGAAAAATGACCACAGTTCACTGGTTCCAGCTTCTGAAATGTGAAGATTTGCTGCTTTAGTTTTCTTTGATAGTAAAATCTTTAAGTTTGGACTGTTGGTTGGTCAAAGCAAGCAACTGAAGACATGTTGCACTCTGGGACATCAGGACAGGAATTGCTAACTCATATTCACTGATATTTTATAGACCAAACGATGAATTGAGAAAATAAATAGCAAGTTAATGGATAATGAAAATGATCAACAGTTGCAGGCCTCCAGTCACCAATGTGTCGGGATGATAGTGAACTCATGACCACATCAATCGTGAGCTTCTGTCTTCTCCATCATGTCCGGTACAAACAGGCTCAGGGAGGCAGTTACAGAACGCAAATACCTTGAATCGCTGTTGCAAAAAAATGGCTGCCATGAACAATATCAGATTTAATGACAATGTCAAGGATTTTAACATTCATTTGGTTAATATATTTGAATTTTTGGTATAATTGTTTTACTGTTTGTCCATTTTTTACTCTATGCATCAGTTTGCTCTGATGATCCCCCAGTCATCTCTCTCCTCCTCCTCCTCCTCCTCCTCCTCCTCCTCCTCCTCCTCCTCCTCGCTGCAAATCAGATATGACAGGAAATATTGTCCTTGTAATGGAGACTCAGGGCACTCTGCCTTTGTGTCTCTGAAACACACACACACACACACACACACACACACACACACACACAGCTAAATACACAGATAAACATCAACACAGAATTTAAACCCCTGTGCACACGCTTCAGTACTGTACACACACACACACACACACACACACACACACACACACACACACACAAATTGAACCTGTACGATGCCTGAACTGACTCATGTTGAATTATTTTCCTTTTGTTCCTCTCCTTCTCTTCCTGTCTTTCTATCTGTATCGTACATCTGATCATTATGTCAGTTTAACTGTCGTTGCCGTCAGTATTATCCTGCCAGTTTGCCCAGTAAACTGCTTGTAGTCTTGTGGACAATAAAGCATTTACTATTACATTACACTATTATCCCTTAATTGACCAGCAGAGTTTAATTTAAAAGCATCGCACGTCCATATAATTGTATTTTTTTAATCGTATTAATTGCATAAAGAGGTTTAAATCCAGCTTATCTGATAATATTTGCGTGCAGGCAGTGTAGTTATGGTTTGAGCCATATATGGATCTATTTTACATTCTGACGCCCCCCCAAAAAATGTTACGTGTTGATATTGGGCACTAGAGAAATATTAGGATATTGTTACTAGTTGGGTGAGCGACAATGTGAAAAGTTGGCGAGAGAGCTGTAAAAAGTCTTTAATATATCAGGGCCACAAAAGTTGCAGATGATGATTTGTTTCTGTCTTTAATAATTGTTAATTGTTAATTCTAATTGTTATTTGTGCTGTCAGCTTGTCGAGTTATTTTGTTCGGAAGCACAAATGTTAACCAGCTGGTGGCACTAGAGCAAAGTCAGAGGATCACCAAAGTTATCAGGCCACATTGTCTGGGAACTGGGATGCCTGCACCAAGCTTATTGTCCAGCATATTAAGCTTTTAGACAAATAAATGACTGACACTCCTGACAGCTCACAGACCATCCCTTCTTTCTTTCTGTCACAGTACGGCTCTGTGAGGACACGACACTGACAGCTGGAGTAATATTGTCAAAGTTTTTCAGGTTGTTCTGTTGTAATTTGCTGATTTCTGAGAGCTGCACCCTGAAGTTCTTCTTTTTACTCTTTCTTTGTGACTGAAACCTGCCCACAAAAAGAGCGTAACAGGAAGCCAACAAAGTAAGATGTTTAACATGAGAATATGAAAATGTTCTTGTATGAGGCCCATTGAGTCAATAAAATCTATAAATCATAGAAAAGGCAAACACAACAATTAGTAAGCCCAATTTAATACATCAGATCTAAGTTTAAACCCTACTTGACAGTGTGTTAAGAGATACAGAGCATCCTCTTCTTCTCGCTTCCTCTTTTATACTGTTAATTTATACTATAAATCTTAGGGTTGATGATTATTTTGGAACAAATTAATAATCTTTCGACATCATCTGCATCATCCAGCTGCAGTGCGACAGTTGAACCTGATAGAAACAAAGGACGTGCGACTGCGCGCAGTTGTTTTCTGGCTTTTGAGGTGAAGGAAATTTCCATCTCTCCCCACATCTCTCTGTGGATTTGTATGCTTTTAAAATGTCTCTATCCCCCCAAAATCACTGTTTCAAAAGTCTCGACAAAGGAAAGTCACCCCCGTCTCTCTTCTCCCAAAATAACACACAGTCTGACTCCCTTTGTGTCTCTTAACCACGTTTTAGTTTTGCCCTTCAACTTGGACTTCAATCCCGCACTCAGATGTCGGCTTCCTCGATGTTTGCCCCCGAAACTTCAGTCCAAGATTTATTCCCTTTTCAACAAGTTGACGTCTGGATGGAGACGACGTTTTTCACTTCTCCTTGACTCTGAAGCATCAGGAGATGGAGGGAGGGAAAGAGGCGGAGATGGAGAGGATAAAAAACCAGCAAATAACAGAAAGATGGCGGAAAAACAGATAGCGAGAGGAAAAATTATCATTTTTAAACTTGTATTGACTTCCTCGTCTTACAGATCGACTCAGAAACAACAGACAGGGTGGAAAAGAGAGAGATTGAGGTGTAGAGGAGGAAAGAGAGAAAGGTTAAGATGCAACAATATTTTCTAACTAACAGGCGGGATCTTTCCTACATTTCCTCCAATCAGAGCTCTGGGTAAATGCCTCCGGTTGGCTGAGATATATGAAGGGCACAGCGACCGCAGGCGACACCTCAGTGAATTATTAACGAGGAGCATCACTCTATCCATCATTTTAAACACACACACTCTCCCAGATAACTGTATTAACACAGATATGAATGGACACGGACAGAGAGAGGAAAGACAAATCTGTCCTTCCGCTTTATCAGCAGCGTTTAAAGCGAGCGGCACTGAACTGGGTGGTTTCACATTAAGCCAAACGATTTTATCAGCCGTACGTCTCTTTAGTGTATTTAAATGGGCTCTTAGCAAGGTTAAAGCAGCTGCAGTGTGTCTCTGGGGGAACAAAACGAGGAGCAACACGCCGGGAGTTCTGCATGTTTGAGCTACAAACTAAATATTTAAATTCCAAATCGTTCCATCAGGTTTAGATTTATTTCCTTTGTTTTCAGTTCATTTCTGTAAAAGTCAACTAAAGACCTGAAATTTGCTGCAGTTGTACTCTTTAAAACCGTCGTAATTTCCTGTGTCACCTTCATTAAATGAATTGTTTTAACCTAAAATATTAACCTTTTAAGACCTTTAACCAAAGTGATAATTACATCTCAAGCTGAGCTGAATATCAGACAAATAAATGCAGCTGTTTGGATGGTTTCCACACGTTTAAATCAGCCAAACTGTCACTTGTAGACTGGACAAATGTAACGTGGATTCTCAGAGAGGTTCAGGGAGATGCTGTAACATTAAGAGAATGTCTGTGTCTTTTGGTGTTTTCACTCAGCCGATCCTGGACAAATAAGAGAGCGGGCAAAGCTGTCCGAGATGCAACCTTTTAAAGATCAGACATACAGTCGATGACATGAGGAGTAATCTGGGCACGCATGAGTATGGGGCACTGATAGAGGAACTCCCTGTACACACACATTTTCCAACAATACACACCTTGTGCACAATCCACTTATGCTGCTCAGTATTTTATTTGAGTTTAAAGGTCAGTTAAGTTGAATTTTAGACTTATAGGTATATTTTGTTCGTTGACCCTCACTGTGTGTTCAATATGTGCTCCATGTTGGTGGACATGGTTCTGTGTCAGACGTCTGGCCTTTGTTGGTTTCGATTGTTCTGCACGTGTGACCTTCTGCAGGAGGAGAGTTACGAGTGCACAGTTCTCTGCTCGTCTCTGCGATGTCCGGCCGCCAGCCGACGCCCCATTAAATGACTCAGCGTTTTCCTCCAGTTCTCCTCACAACGAGACGTGTTTGTAATCCGGAGTTCCCTCCAATAACTCGAGCAACATTCGGCGGCGAGTCTCACTTTGTTGCAGCAGCTATTTGTTCAGTTTGCAGAGGCCTCGACGTGTGGACCGGCCTCTTCAAGTGTAAAGTTGATAAACTGCCGCTGAAATGCAAATCCAAACTGTGGGGGGTTTGAGCGGCATCATCAGCAGATTGGATAATTGTGTGTGTGTATGTGTGTATGTCTTTGTGGGAGTGTGTGTGTGTTGGGAAGGGGGGGGGGGGGGTGTTAGGGGTAAAAGCAGCTCTATTCTCCAGCTGAAGCTCTTCATCCTCTCTGTTTTCACACTGACACACTGTGAATGTCAAAGAGCTGCACGGAGCCAGGCCTGTCAGTCAAGGGCCGAGTGTGTGTGTGTGTGTGTGCGTGTGTGTGTGTACTTTTGTGTGTCCGAGACAGAGAGTGTGTGCTGTGAGTTGCCAGAGGATCTGTGTGAACAGTGATGTGTGACAGAGAGAGTGAGACAGAGATTTGGAGCTCAGAGAGAAAGAGAATGAGCGATCGAGCCACAGAAAGACAGAAAGAAAAAGAAGAGGGGGAGAGAGAGAGAGAGAGAAAGATTTGGAGCCAGGGAGAAACCAGGCGAGAGGAAAAAGTGAAAGAGGGAATCTGAGAGAGACAGAAAAAGACTGAAAACAAAAGAGGAAAAGAGAGAGAGAGAGAGTAGAAAGAGAGTGGTAGATCAAGGTTGGCAGACAGTACTGTGATCTGTGTCTGACTCTGCTGGATTTACTGAATCAGACACACAGACACTCCCGTCTGTCCTCTCGCTCGCCCAGTCTTTCTTCCTGTCTTTACTATCTTGAAGGCGTTAGAAAAACATGATAACCTGATAACCTTCCTCGAGTGTGTGACACATTCTTGCATTATCCAGAGTGTAAGCTGTTCCGGACTGATTTACTGTCCAGCAATTATTTTCCTTCAGTTGAATTCAGGGGAAACTGAATTTTTTGGCTGATTATCCAGGTACAATCTGCACGTTCAGGTCGGATGCATCTCGGTCCTGTTTGTTTCATTTCCAGCTGATTGTAAGAGTTTTAGCTCCTCGGCCGTCTGCGAGTTATATCTGTAACATGCTTTTTCTGTGTTTCTCAAATTCAATGAAAACACCAAAACCATCAACACGTTAGTCCGTTCCTGTCTGTGGCTCTCAGCTCCGAGCTCATTGGTTCCCACTGAACATGTATCAGTGTTTGCAAAATGCATAGTTTTCATCCATGTAAATTTAAATATTCAAGGGATTTCTGTAGAATTAACAGGTTTTTGTTGAGGACATTTGAATCATCTAAAACATTTTACAAGTCAACAGGGTGAAGGATGAGTCAGAACAAAAGCTACAGTGTGGACTGCAGCACTGCTGCCTTTAACACACCTGCAGCATGTTGCTGTGTCTTCACAGCCTTTTGATTGGTATCAATACGCGTGTGTGTGTGTGGCATCAGCAGGGATTCAGGCCGACCCTGTCTTACCTCTGAGTAAATGTGGTGAAACCTGCTTGAATCTCTCTCTCTCTCTCTCTGCACACACACACACACACACACTCCCTCTCTTGTTTACTGTGTCCTGCTGGGATGTCTGGCGATACGAGGTGAGGCGCGGAGAGAAAATAGAGATTCTCTTGTTTTCTTTCACCTCCCGCCTCTCTGCCTCTGTCTTGTCAGCCCGTCTGTCTGCAGCCTGTTTATCAAAGAATGTGAATGGAGATAGTCAGGGCAGCTCCCCAAAACATCACATCCTGAAGACAATGTGGCGTTTACAGAAAGGAGAGGTTGAACATATCTATATTAAAGTTAAACAGTTGTAAAAGTGACAATGTGTTATTGTGCATCACTGCAGTGAACAGGGAATTCTTATTCCTGATATTTCTACACACACACGTGTGAGATATCTGCACAGAAACAAGCAGTTGGTTGAATCTCCTTCTGTTGTGAACTAAAGACGATCAAGAGATGGAAAAAAACTTGTTTTGTCAGCTCCAACATGGCCCCGTCAGAAACGACCAGTTGTCAGGTCGTTTTGTCATCTTTTTTTAGAACAAATGAAATGAAATGAAAGAAATACCTCCTACATCTTCTTCCTTTTCTCCTCTCCTCTCCTCTCCTGCTGAATGTCAGAATAACCTTTTTTTTGCCCGGACGTGAGGAGCGGTTGTTTCCTCTTATCTCACAGGTGACGTGCCCACTCACAGGTCTGTTTAAACACGTGACAAGACCCCTCAAACGCACCGCGGGCAGTTCAAACACGGGGCTTCCCTTCCAGAAACGTTTCTCTGTAATTCTTCAGACGTAAAGGGGGCGGCGAGCGAAAAGTCAGAATATGTTTTTCTGATGCCACAGCTTTAACCTGTTTGAACATGGAGAGGCCGCAGCTGAAAAGACAACCTTTACGTCCTTTTCAGACAAATGAAACGCGCCGTCACCCTGTACAACACACTCTGATCAAGCTTGTCTTTCTGTTGAAATCAATTGTCCTCCTCAATTAACTCTGTCAAGTGTGAATAATATCAACAATTCCTTATCAAACGTACAAGAGAGACACAAACACATGGCGTTAATGGAGGTTTCTGTAAAAGCTCCTGCCGGTAGAGTTCAGGTGTTTGTAGAGTGAGAAACTGAGAGACAGACAGTGGAAAAAAATCATAAAGAACTAATAGAAATGTGGGAAAGAGTGGTGTAGGAAATTAATAGTGGAAACAGGAAGCCTGTGTGTGTGTGTGTGTGATGGAGAGTGTGTACACGCTTCTTCATGCTTTCATGAACAGATTTATTGCGCTTGAGTGTGTGTGCATAATTTGTACATGTACAGCGCCACCTGAGCTTGTGCTTTTATGTTCGTGTGAGTGTGAGTGTGTGTGTGTGTGTGTGTGTGTGTGTGTGTGTGTGAGAGAGTAAGTGTGTGTGTGTGTGTGTGTGTGAGAGAGAGAGGCATACTGTAGAGTGGTTCTACCTGTAAATGTCAGACAGCTCTCCTCAGCAGTTGACAGCTAAGAAATCAGCGGTAAATCAGGCCGGTGGCTCCGTTAAAGAGGTGATTAATAAACATGTCATCTGTGTGTGTGTGTGTGTGTGTGTGTGTGTGTGTGTGTGTGTGTGTGTGTGTGTGTGTGTGTGTGAGACCCTCTGTATACCTTATATGCTTTAAGACAGAAAGGGAGGGAAAGATGTGGAAGAAAAGGAAAAGGTGACAGTGAGAAAGAGGCATCGCTGTTGATTTACAGTAAGAGTGACAGGAAGTGGCCTCTTTAAAAGAAAGAGCAGTTTTTCTTTTTCATTTTATTTGGCTAATTTCTCTGCTGCTTTATTTCCATCCTGTTGATTCAGTTCTAATGAGGGCAGAGATGTCTTTCGGTCCGTCCGTCTGTCTGTGTTCAGGCTGCAGGGCACCGCCGGGAGGGAAATAAGGGAATCAAAGAGTCCCGTGGAGGGCCGAGCTGCAGTGCAGGACTCAGGACGCAGCTTTTTTTGGTGTCGTCGCTAAAACAAAAAGAGAGACGCCGAAGCTTCGCCCTTCATCACACTTAGTGCTGCGACCGCGCCGCTCTCTAATGGAACTTCATCCATTTCAAATGACAGAATCCATTACGGCCGCATGCACCGCTCTGCAGCGCAAGTGTTGCATGCACTGGATTTATTCTTGTTATTTGCTGATAATGTGTGCATTTTTTTTTTCTCACGCTCCAGCTGATGATTAACTAGAGAAGTGGCAGTGGGTGTTGGGGTTTAAGAGAAAAGAGACACATTTAAAAATACGGTTAAAAGAGTAATTATTTCAGTTTGTTCAAGAAATAGACATAGAAACTGTCCTGGTTCTGGTTTTTAAATGATGCAGCGAGTCATGGGACGTCCTGTACTCCTACATCAGGCCGGGATAACGCCGTAAGCTTCAACATTTCGACCCTACTGGGTCTTCATGAGTCAAGTATGCAAAAAGACAAAGGACAAGGTGAGACTTGGCGAAACATCAGTCACAGAACAACTCTCCGGATACAAGAGCAAAAATCTAAACTTTACTTCCATGTGATCGTCTTTTGATCCTCAAACTAACTGAACTGATGAATAATGAATCAGGTCAACAGTTGGCTGTAATGTAAAGTTTGGGCTGTAAAACATGTCGTGTAGTTGGCAAAGATTTGATAAATAAGGTTGTTTTAGTGTTAAATTGTTGTTTTGAGGAGAAACTGTGAAAATTAGCTGCCAAACTGATCGTTCAGATAGTAAATGATGTTCGGGTGGAAAACTGCTGCTTTTTAGATGGTTTGTTTGGAGGATAAAGTATGTTGTTTGTGCTGTAAACTTGTTGCTGGGGTGTGTGTGTGTACGTGTGTGTGTGTGTGTGTGTGTGTGTGTGTGTGTGTGTGTGTGTGTGTGTGTGCGTACGTGCGTGTGTGTGTGTGTGTTTACCTGTGTGTGTAAGTCTGTCAACAGAGGTTTCAATTTACACACTAGTTGTACACCTGTGTGCCAGTGTATGTAATATACTGTGTGTGTGTGTGTGTGTGTGTGTGTGTGTGTGTGTGTGTGTGTGTGCCGTTGTGCTTCTATCCCTTCGAGGAGCTTTTGTCCAGTTCTCATTTCTTCAATTGGCTGTTTAAAGGTTTAAAAACTGATTAAGGTTAAAGGGGTACTCTGCAGATTTAGTTTTAAACTTCCATAAAGCTGAAGGACTTGTGAGAGAAAGATTGTTATGCTGCAGATGTGTGGTTGACTTTTGTATTTAAATCTCTCTTTGGCCTGAGTCCTTCTTTAATACGTACACATACAGTACACAGACTATAGATATCCAAACCAGTGCAGCAACATCACTTCTCAGTTAGGACACAGTTGGATAACTCACACTGCCCCTCCTCCTAGAACGATGTAAAATATGACTTGAAACGATTACTTTTGCAGATTTAAAGTCGGTTTTAAGGGATCTGGAAAATGGCATTCTTAATCATCTAACAGGTGTTAACACTGTGTGTCTGTACATGTGTATCAGTGTGTGTGTGTGTGTGTGTGTGTGTGTGTGTGTGTGTGTGTGTGTGTGTGCTGTATGCCTGTCGCCTCCTGCAGAGAATAAACCTTCATGTAGACAGAGAAGACGTCTGCAGCTCGTTACGTCTGATCATGTCAGTAATCGTTGGTTTAATCCTCCCCGAACATTAAATATTAGACTTTGTTTAAAATCTCAGCCATCATTTATTTCCCTGCTGCGGCACAAACTTCAGCTCACTGATCCTTTATTTAAGCCGGCGACAGCAGACCTGAGAGGATTCATGAAACACAGAAAAAATCTCTGACAAGCAGCTAAAGCTTCATTGCTTTTAAAAATGATCACAGAGGGGAAGAAATTCAAGTTTCACTTTGTTTCGTTTATAAGATGCATTGAGACAAAAGTTAAGATTTAACACAGAAAAATATGCTTGCAGGTGTTTTTTATATTTGTGTTGATTTATGTTTTTCATATTACTCAAAAATCTAATATTTCTGTATCCGTCTGAGCTGAAACAGATCATTAAGACGCAACTGCAGATCCCATAGTTCAAGCTCCCAGTGAACTGCATTCATTTACTGTCAAAATGATCTCTGCAGAAGGAAAACACCACAGACAAACACACATTTCTACTTCTATAGGCTACTTGTGGGGACTCTATATGAACATAAGACATTCCCAAGACATTCACCTAAATCTTAACCCGAAGACCAAGTTTAAACCCCCAAAACACATTTTGAAGAACTCTCCTAAATGTGGTCACTTGTCCTCCTTAATTTCTAAAATGTTCCTTATTCTCCCCAAAAAAATTATATAATAATCAATAAACTGAAACTGGTTCTCACAGAAATAGTTAAAGAACACTTTAAACCCAGTTTCTGTGTTTCTGGGGGGATTTAGTTTAGGATATAAACCCTCCTCTAGCTTTACTGCTGCACTGGAGCAAGACTGACCGGCTAAACCTGGACCAAAACATCCTGAGCAGCTGGGGACAGAGGGTGTGTGTGTGGGTGTGTGTGTGTGTGTGTGTAAGTGTGTGTGTAAGTGTGTGTGTGTGTGTGTGTAAGTGTGTGTCGGTGTGTATTATGTGTGTATCCCACAGGTTGTGGATCTGACCCTGGAAGTGTTTGAACATACTCGTAACAAACGGAGGGGTCACAGCTAGTAGACCAGGTGTGTGTGTTTGTGCGTATTTTTTTTGTGTGTGTGTGTCTGTGTGTGTGTGTTGTGTATATATATGTGTGTGTGTGTGTGTGTGTGTCGTCGGCGCTGCTCGCTAAACTGACACATTTTCAATCACATGGTTTATTCCGGGGAAATTGTCGAGAAAGAGGGAAAAGGGCAGATTTCTGCGGCTCTGTGGGCTACAATAGGACAAGCCAGGATTAGTTTTTCACTTTGTGCGTGTGTGTGTATGTGTGTGTATTCTAAGACAATGCCCTGGTAGCCAATTTGTAATATATAGTCGGCCTTGAAAAATGGCCCAGATCTCCCCTTCGCTGTCTGCAATTTAGCTCTGCCGGCGCCCGGCAATACCCATTGTACTGCCTCCCACCACTGCCATTTTGTCCTGATGGAGTGTGTGTTTGTGCCTTGTGTGTGTGTGTGTGTGTGTGTGTTTGTTTACTTGCTTATGTGCATCTCAGTGTGCATTTACCCATGAGTCTGTCTTTTTGTGTGTGTGTGTCGGAATGCGCAAGCAAGCGACTGTGTTTATACTCAGGTTATTGAATTTCTGCTTGTGCACCGGTGTGTGTTTGTGTGTGTGTGTGTGTGTGTGTATGTGTGTGTATTCAATTATGCAAGTGTTTGTGTGTAGTTGCATTGTTGGTGCGTGCCTTCAGTTGTACTGTTTATTTAGTGTGTGTATAGTTGATTTTCTGTGTGTGTGTGTGTGTGTTTGATGCAGTGCAGTTACTCGTCCACTTTCCAAAATGACAGCGAGACACCTGAAGGCATCAATCTGGAACTAATGGACAGATTCCTGAAAGAGAGAGAGAGAGAAAAATAGAATGGAGGGATGATGGAAGGGTGGAGAAAAAGACAAAGAAAGATTTAAGGATGTAAGACAGAAGGGGAAAGGAATGAAGTAAGAAAGAGGGAGTGATTTGTAAAAAGAGGAGAAGGAGTATGGGTCGTTGCATGAGTGGAAAAGTAATAAAGAGAGATGGACAGAGGTAAAGAAAAAATTAAGGGATGAGAAAGAAGTGGACACTCACTAACCCTAAGGAGAGAGAAAGGGAAAAACTGGCAGCAGAAGAAAAGATGGAGGGATAAAGAGATAAATAGGAGGAAGGATGTTGGGGGAGGAGGAGGAAATTAAATAAAACGAAGAAGGTAGAGAGAGAGAGAGAAAATAGAGAACGATAAGAAAAGAAAAAGGAAAGAATCGGAGCGATTCGGAGTAAAAAGAGAGAAAGAAGCGATGTGATTGGTGGCCTCGTAAACCTCTCTCACACTGCAGATAGACATCATTTCACCAAAGGTCTCTGTTCTGTTAATAGGAGACACAGCAGAGTGGAGAGGTCAGGGGTGTGTGTGTGTGTGTGTGTGTGTGTGTGAGAGAGAAACTGACCAATGAAAAGCTGCCTCGGATAAAAAAAAGAAAAAACGTCTAAACTTGACTGTAGCTGTCTTCATAGGAAGCTGCTGTGTGGCGTATCATCAGTGATGTCATAGTGTCAGTGATGTCATAGTGTCAGTGATGTCGTAGTGTCAGTGATGTCATAGTGTCAGTGATGTCGTAGTGTCAGTGATGTCATAGTGTCAGTGATGTCGTAGTGTCAGTGATGTCGTAGTGTCAGTGATGTCGTAGTGTCAGTGATGTCATAATGTCAGTGATGTCATACCAGCAGTCACATGTCTGTGTTGAACAGGAAATGAGGCGAGTTTGGGTTGTAGATTGTGTGATTTTATTATCTGTGTTTTTATCTGTCATAGTAAAAAGGAGAAAAAACAGCAACAATCTAATTTAAAGACACCCTGTGGAGTTTACATTCACTGTATCTCATGAAACACACATGTGTTGAGAGTATTTCCTTCCTCATAAAGCCAAGCCGATTGTTGTAATATGTTGAAGTGTTAATTGTCCACAAACATGTTTGCCTTGTAGCACTGTTGTTCCTCGCCTGTGTTGCCATTGGTCCTGGCACCAGAAACTGTCCATGAGTGGATTATTGTAAAAATATACATTTTAAAATAACGCAAATCTGTACAGGGAACCCACTAGAAATGTTCACTTAACTTATTTCAGATAATAGACCGCAACAAACTCAGTAACTCTTGGAAAACAGTCTGAGACCAAGTAAACACGGAGTGAACTCCCTAAAGAGAACTTTTCTGGATTCACTCTGTTGAAACAACTTGATATTCTTTTCTATTTATGAAGAATATACGCTGTCAGCTTTACTGTAGTTTTAGTAGTACCTCTAGTTTCAGCTCTGCATTACTATTACTTTTTGCACGTGTATTATTTGGAAAGTGGGAGGAAGATGAGAAAAGAGGATAAAACGGCGTCCACCTCGGCCCACGTGTGAGGGTCGACTTCAAGGATCCGAGCCAAAATGTCCAGTAGTGGGAGCGTGTATTAATATGATCCAACGCAAAGCTGCTTACAATCCTACCAAGGCTTGAGAAACATTAGTGCTGCTCCTCCCAGCAGTGAGAACCAGTCTCCACACTTTAGCTCTTGCCAGTTGTGAAGCCGTCATTAACATTAACAGTAACATTACTACAACATAAAATGCATAAATATATATATAATATAATAAGAATATTAAATATTAATTCAACATGAACGTTAGACTGTAGATGTATAAACAAAGCTTGATCAGTGTGAAACAGGTCAGGTGTGATTGTTTACCTGGCAGGTATAAAGGCAGCCTGGCCCTCTGCTCGGGTCCCCCCCCCCAAACCAGGAAGTGCTAGAGAGGTAAGAACACATGAGGACATAGCATTTTAAATCTTTGGTAAATAACAGAAAAGAGTTGACAGATGCATCTATTTCTTCAACTTAAAGAAGAATTGAACAACTTTGTTTGATTCCTGTTGGTGGAATAAATAGAAAAGCTCCGATCGATCCGTGTTACAGGTCAGGTGTGTCTTTAGCCAACTAGCATGACAGGACATTTTTCACAACAATCAAACAGGAAAGACGAGTAAAAAACACATAAAAACTCTGTAATTAAAAGCATTTTAAACAAACTGTTCAGTTAAATAAAACATAAACTTATAGTCCAGCGAGGAAAATCTCTTTATTCAACTTTTATCACCTTTTGTTTAGATTTCTTCAAACATTGTGTGTTTGTAATCAGTCAGTTTATGGCTATGAAAATATAGTGGATTGTCTTTAAACACCAAAACTTCTTAATCTGACAGATAACTGATCAATTCCCTTAAATTTAATTTAATAAAACTGTTTTACTTTATTTGCATTCATCATTTTCTATAACAATTTCTGAACTCCTCAACAAGCTGAAAAATCTGCACAGGTTTGGGATATTTTGTCCTCGTAAAGTTGATGTGACAAATGTTAACATTGACAAATTTTTGCTTCTTTACACTTCCAGCAAATCTCTCCTTTTAGCTCCGGTTAGGTCTCCACCAACTCCTGAGAGAAATATCTGTTAACTTCCTCTTTCTTCACCAGCTTGCAGCTGGAAACATCTGTCGGGTGTCATGAGAGAAACAGTAAAAGAGTCTAAAAAGCTCCTCATGGCTGAGGGAAACTGCAGAGTAGATGGCAAATCTTTGGTTCTGTCACTACAAGTGACAGCTTCCACATCATACAGAGTCATTTAACCCGCTGTTTGCATACAAATATTTATTATTGCAGCTTTAATGTCCTGAAACCCCTGAAAACCCCAAAAGAAAAGT
This sequence comes from Lateolabrax maculatus, assembly GCA_031216445.1. Lineage (NCBI taxonomy): Eukaryota > Metazoa > Chordata > Actinopteri > Acropomatiformes > Lateolabracidae > Lateolabrax > Lateolabrax maculatus. The sequence goes on from CM062205.1 coordinate 24,303,895, forward strand.
GAGTTTGAAGCATCTTATCCAAGTCTGGTATCACATTTGAAAATGTGACGTACTTTTCTTTTTATTCTTGTAAAAAAAATCTTGTTTGCTGAATCATGAAACAGCAAATACTTAAACTCCATTAATCCACTTGTTTCTGTTACGTGGGCTGAGAGTTGATGTGATCATTCCCGCGTTGAATCAGACTCTCAGTCTCTCCAAACCTGCTTAAACCTTGTAGTATAATCAGTAAAGTACACCGACCTCTCGGAGAACAAACCTGCTTTTCTTCTTGCAGATGGCTGCGTTCAGTTTTTTTATCTTGTTTTTCTTTTTTTTTTGTCCTCCTCCCCCGACAGCAGCGATATGTTTCCTAGTCATGCATCAAGAGATCAAATCTAAAAGTAATACAATCTCTGGACTTACATCTCGGTGGTTTAATTTGAAAACCAACTCTCTCTGCCTCCTCCCGTAGCTTTAAAACTGAAATAAGTTATGCCGGCGGTGCCCTCGCTTCACCCTCTGACAAGAACAATAGCGGCCGGCTCGCCTCAGAAAACTGTGTTTTACAATAATACTCGTCCACAAAGCAAGACCGACAATGTCAATGGTTTTATGGTGCGCTACACAGTGCAGCTAATGTTCCTCCTGCAAGCCAGCATCGCTTCACTGCCTCTCCCTCGCTCTCTCCTCCTCCTGCCTGTCTCTCCCGGTGTCTCTCGCCCTCTTTCCGCCTCCTTTTCCCCCCTCTCTCCTCTTCCTCTCTCTTTTATTCTCCTCGGCTCTCCCTCGCTCCCTCTCTCCGTATGAAAAATCCATTCCGGCATGGGTTTTGACAGCCTGTCTTTGGTGGGTGTGTAAAATTCAAATAATTCACTGTGCATAGACAGTCACTTTGGGGCTGCTTTGTATTTTGTATTTGACTCCGTGTCACTTCAAGTCCCAGTCGGCAGGGTTTAGCTTCTCAAAAAACACCAAACTGGAGGTTTATTTTAGTTTTTGGGATATTCCCAAAGGCAGGCGCTGTTTAAGTTGACCAGCCGCAGTGGCAGGTACGTCTGGAAATCCACCTGACACTTTTACCAGCCGACAAGACATTTTATTTTGAGCGTACTGATAAATAAATAAGAGTTTGATTCACAGACAAAAACAAAATAAATTAAGAAGTTCAGTCACATTGCCTCCTTTGCGAACAGTTTTTTAATGCAGGTTTTTCCTTTTATGCCTCCGTTGCTTTCCATTAATTTCTATACGGTATGAAAATCAATTAGTAGAACCTTGTAACTTGCTTGTTTGTCTATGTAACATTCATTTTGCATGGTTAAAGGGTCACAGAGGTACCTGCTGTCACACACTGTGTTGTAAAACTGGTCATGTATCCCAGAACAGGACAACCCGTTGGTTTCTGGGGCTCAAAGTAGAATATGAAGCTTCCCTGTGTAGTCCACTGTGTGCAAATGGTTGCTCAAAGGAACTGGGATACAGGTTTATAATGCACAGAGTGGGAGGCAGCAGGGGGTCCACACCTAACTTTAGCCGCCAGGGCGTCCCAGCAGGTCAACTCACCCTTGTTCAAACCCAAGACCCCAAGAGGTTTTACTGCTAAATATTTATCATGCATCATTTTCCGCACATTTCCTCAAAACTCAGCAGGACATATTTGGTCAACTTTTACATCTCAACTGGAATTTACAATAAATTTTTGTACAATAGGTGTGAATAATGTTTGGTTGTACTGATTGACCCGCGGGCGAGTCGCTCCTTGTTAAAGGGGCGTTCGGTCAGGGATCAGACTGCTGGTTTGGGTTTCATGCCTCTGTTTTGAGGTTTCAAGGTTTTAGAAGCTCATTTTAAAGGTCAGGAAGGTTTTTTTTGTCCCATGAGGTAAAAATGCCCAATTGTTCATAATTGTCCACATGAAGCTGTAACCAAATGATCATTTACTGCTTTTCTAAATATATTTTGCTGTGTATAATCTTTTAGTTTCTTGTTTCTTCTTCTTCCTCTTCCCTCTCATTGATTTATCTCCATCGCTTCTCTGTTTCACCTCCTTCTTCTCCTCCTCTTCTTCTTCTCCTGCTCGTTGTTTCTTATGGCTGTCGTTAAAGAACCTCTTCACGTTTCTTTGTGTGTTTCACAGTGACCCCTACTGGGAGCGGCCGGCTAATGCAGGCAGCTGCTCCGCCGCCCGGCCCAAGACCCTTCACCTGGCCGGCCAGCAGCATACCTCCTCACCATGGTAACGTTTGTGTTAGTAGCAGTAGCAGTAGAACTAGTGCTGGTAGTAGTGTGTGTGTGTGTGTGTGTGTGTGTGTGTGTGTGTGTGTGTGTGTGTGTGTGTGTGTGTGTGTGTGTGTCTTGTTGAGATATGAGCGGTGTGAACGGTTTGCTGAAACGTTTTTGTTGTCTTTTCATGTACTAGACCCCGTGTCGGTACGACTACTTATGATTTTGGACGTGTTTAGTGGTTTTTCTTATTCAGGGTCAAACCTATAGATGGGTTTACTTGTGTCTATTTATGGAGGCCTGTTGAACATTAAGCCGAGACACTACAGGTAACTAGGCTAAAAACGTATAGATATCACCTGAAACGTCCCCTGTTGATTACTTAAATTAAGACAATTAGTTTTTGTATTAGAAGTTTTCTGAAACTTTATGTTTAAATATCCAAATGAGGCATTATTTCATTAAATATGCACTAATTTGCGTACAGTTCCAGCACAGAAATCTGAACACTGGATAAAGCCAGGTTCAAAATGATTTCTCTTCATTTTGTTGACATTTTACAGAGGGAGTTTTGGTTTTCTCTTTTTATTACTCCAAAATACTGTCAACAGTCATAAAAAAAAAAAATCTATTTGTGCCCTGTTTTTAGGAATCAAATGTTATATAAATCAGGCTATGAATGATACATGAACAGATCCCTCTTTAAAAACCTTCAGAATATAGACAGGAATAAAACTGTGAAAAAAACCCTCATAAAACAGCATTTAAAGGTACGTATTGTAAAATGACATACATTTTGATCAGAAACCACTTCTTGTGGACAAATGGTGCGTCGTGACTCTTGAGTTGTCTCATGCTGTCATTTGTCCTCCTGGAGTTTCCTTTAGTTTCACCTGAAAGTATCTCAAAGCTATGACCTGTTACAGAATGCTTCGATTGATCCACCAGGTTACTTTTTCTAACTTTGACAGTGATCAAACAGTAGTTTCTATTCTGTACAGCCACTTATTGTAGTTATTGTTGTGGTATATTGAAGTGTTTCAGTCCACCTTTAAAGGACTCAGTGAAGATGAATCAAACACACCTGCACAATTAAACAAAGCATGAAGTCAGAGTTGTTCTGCTCTGCAGACTGAAAGGAGACGTCCTGTCAGGAGAGGCTGAACGACCTTACGATCCACGTCATCATTGTCTCCGTGCAGTTTAAGTCCTGCGATGGTGTCAGTCAGACAGGGCAGATCTTAGAATAACGTCCATCGGATGTCTGCGTGCAGCCGAGCCGGTCAGCAATGTATCGTGAAAAGACTTTCTGTCACTTTGCAGGTCGGTTCAGTTGATGCAAACGTTTACTGTCTGTGCCACTGTGAGGAAGACTGTCGTAAATCTCACCTTTTAATGTTATTTGGATATAAAACTGTAGTTGTAAATTATGTTTGAACCTTTTGTGATGTTGCTATTCTACTTAATCTTGCACTTCCTGTTTCCTGCTGAGTCTGAAGTAACTAAACAGTGTTTAAGAGCCACATCGCCAACACGTCACTGCAGATTGTTGGCGTTTTGAGTTCTCTGTGTGTCGACTGCAGTCTGGATTGCAGCTCTTGTAAAACGGTGCCACAAAATCGTATCATTCCTCTTCAATCCGTCATCCCCCCTTCCTCTCTCTTACTGTTTCTCCTCCTCCTCTCTCCTCCTCTCTCCTCCTCCTCAGAAGTCTTTGTCAGGGAACAGAGAGAAGAAGGGATTTGACACCAGGAAGTGAACTGAGGCTGTGTGTGTGTGTGTGTGTGTGTGTGTGTGTGTGTGTGTGTGTGTGTGTGTGTGTGTGTGGTGGATTACAGTACTGGAGAATAAAGGGGGGATTTGTGTCGGAGTCAGGCGGAGAGCAGAAAGGAGACGGCAGTTAATAGCTCATTATAGGACGAGCTTAACACCATGTAGGTCGTATACAAACACACACACACACATTCTGAGAGTTTAGGCCTTTTCACACACACATCCGATAGACTCGAGGACTGTTGTTCTGTGTGTTTATATTAGAATGACTGAGAAAAAGGTTATATTCAGGTGCAGTGTAAATTTGGTTAAAATGTGAACATTTGTACGCCATTTTTAAAAGACAGATTCCATATAAGAGCATATTAAGTACTGTGTTATTCTCTCATTCCTGAGTATAGAAATGTGTATTTTTTTTATTTTTATAATTCAGTTCAGTTCAAGTTTTTAATTAGACGAGGAGTTTAAAAGGTTGTGGAGAAACTACGGTGACACAAGGAGTTTCATGATACTAAAAGCAGTCAGGCTGCTTTGTCATATTGGCATGATAAGAATGAACAAAAAGAGAAAGAGGAGTGAAAATGTAAAAACAGCAGCTGAGTATGAGATCAGAGGAAGGACACTTACTGTAAAAGATGTGATGACCCTCAGAGTCCGGTCGGCCTCTTCGACCTCTGACGGCAGGAACAAACCCTCCGCCATGTTTTAAAGTGCCCTTTAACACCAGGGTTGAGTTACTTCCACCAGTCAGTGAAGCATCATTACTGTTGCCATGGTTACCTGATGCTAATTTAGAACGGGACCTAAAACTCTGTGTGTGTGTGTCTGTTAGATTTGTGTTGCCAGAATGTGTGTGTACATGTATGTGTGCATTGTGTGTCTCTTACTTTTGCTTAGTATATATATTTTGTGTGTGTGTGTGTGTGTGTGTGTGTATGTGTGTGTGTCTAGAAGGTGAAATTGAGATAAATGGTGGAGGAGCTGGGTGGCCACAGAGGCCCCTGATATACACTCCACCTGTCTACTCTGCTTACAGCTCTTTGTGTGTGTGTGTGGATACCATACACCAACATGTAAAGGTATCTTTGAGTTTCTATTAGTGTGTTTACCCTAATTCTGTGTGTGTGTGTGTGTGTGTTTCTCTGTGGAAGTGTGTATGTACATGCACATCCCTGCCTGAGCAGATTTCTTTTTGTGCGTGTGTGTGTGTGTGTGTGTGTGGGTGTGTGTGGGTGTGTGTGGGTGTGTGTGGGTGTAAGTAAGCAGAGTGGTTGTAAACTAAAAGAGACAGATGTACCAGGGAGAGCTCGCCCACTGCAGCTTTGCTCACTTTCCCTCTCTCCAACACACACACACACACACACACACACACACACACACACACACACACACTCACTCTCTCGGCTCAGGTACTATTTGAATAACAGCAGCTCCCTAGTGTGTGTGTGTGGGTGTGTGTGTGTGTGTTTGTGTGTGAATGGAGAAAGAGAATAAAGATTTGATGTTGTTGGGACAATAGAAAAGGAGGAACATGGAGGGAATAGAGGAAGAAGAGGGACAGTTTGGAGTCTTGTTTTCTGGTATTAGGAGAAACATCTCTCATTATCTGAGCCAACCAATAAGATGTCCGTCTGAATTCCAAAATAAACCCTTATTAGTGTTTTGCTGGTCCGGCACCCTCATCAGCAGGATGAAGACGCACCGAACTACTCGATTGAGACAGTCCTTCCAAGAGGAACAACAGCGTTTTTACACATTTTGGCAAAACATGTGTTTACTTAAAGTGACAAATGGCACCTGTAGGAATCTGTAGGGAGGAGGAGGAGGAGGAGGAGGAGGAGGAGGAGGAGGAGGAGGGATGCATCAACAAAACGCCATCTCTTCCTAAACTGAACCAAACCGTAACCTCAGTGGTGTCTGGTGAGAGTGTGTGTGTGTGTGTGTGTGGATCTGAAGCTACAAACTGCATTTTTATTCAAATCTGAGGGACTTGTTGACTTGTTAGAGGATGATTCTGGTTTATTACGACTTCGGTTTATTATGAAGGTTCCCCGAGCTTTATAAAGTAGTTGTTTCCTAACCCTGATCCACGATTTGATTTGTCCCTAACCTTGTCGTTGCCGAAGTATACATTTGTAAAGGCTGTAAGGGAATACTGAGAGAGAGAGAGAGAGACAAAGGAGGAGTAAGGAGATGTAAACATGTATATGTGAGGATTTATGACGGTGACGGAGGCAGATAGAGAGATATCGGAGGTGTAGCAGGTCTGTCCTTCACAGGTGACAGCTCTAAACACACATAAATCCTCCTCCTCCTCCTCCTCCTCTCCATGTGCTCCTCCACCTCCTTCTGTTTTTCTATCCTCCACCTGTTATTCTCTTTTTCCCTCCCTCTATTCTTTACCCTCTCCTCCTCCTCCTCCAATTTTTTCTTTCTTTCTTCTTGTAGCATTATCTCCTCCTTTCTCGATCTCCCTCCTACCACATATTTGCCTTTTTTCTCCTTTGTCTCTGTCATCCCTCTTTTCTCTTCTCCTCCTTTATTCATCCCTTTTCTCCATTGCTTGTTTTTCCTCTCCTCCCTCCCTCCTCTTTTGTACTCTCCCGTCATCTCTTCCCCTCCTCCGTTCCCTTTTACTCCCAGCTTTCTCATTTCTTTCCCTCTCCTCACTCCCTACTTCCTCTCTCTTGTTTACATTTTCCCCTTCTTTCTTTTATATTTCATCTTCTCTTTGCTCTTCATCCTTCTTCTACTGACCCTCATCTCATCCTCCCTTTTCTCCTTTTTCTCCTTTCCCTCCCTTTCCTCCTCCTTATCTGTCACCCTGGGGATTTCGGCAGCTGTGTTTCCAGGTTGTGTTCAGTATCTTTAATGTACCTGTATAACAGCCGAGAGCTCTGACTGTAAAGGGGGGATTTCTCTGGATGTGGCAACCCCCGAATATTTTCGATTGTGCAGCTTTGAGGTCCTTTTTTTGAGTCATTATTCCTTTTTCCTTCCCACATCTTTTCTTTTCTTTCTTTCTCTCTCATCAAGTATTGCTTTTGGTATTTTTTGTATTTGTCCTTCTTTCTAAATCCTTCTGCCTTCTTTCTCTAATTAGTTTCCTTCTCCCTGTATCACATCCTCCTTTATTCTTTCTTTTTCTTTCTACTGTCTCCTTCCCTTTCACTCCTTTCTTCTTCATGTCCTTTCTTCGCTCCCTATTTCCTTTGGTCTTATTCCTTCTGTAGTGTCCCCTCTTTCTTTCCATCCTGCCTTTTTCCTCCTTTCCTTATACTCATTTCTCTATTTGACTCGTTCTTCCTTCATCACATCTTTCCTTCCTGTTTGTTTCTCTCCAACCTTTTCTCCCTTTCCTCCTCTTTCCTTTCTGCCTTTGTCTTTCTCTTTGTCTTCTCTCCTCCATTTTTTTGCATCCTTCATCACATCCTCCCTTCCCCTCCTCCACCACGTTCACCTTCATACCTGTTTCCTCCCTCTCTGAGCGTTGCTGTGATGCGTTCTGATGTAGCTTTTTTCCTCTCCCACGTCGCACGAGTCGACTCCTGGTGTGTCGCTGACTTTGTTCAACTTTCTCTCTTTGATGCCACTCTTTCTCTCTCACCTTGCCTTTCTTTTCTAACCTACTTTCCACCTTCCCTCCAAAAAACAATATAGATTCTCCTTCTCTCCGTCTGTGTGTCTTTTCATTTCGGAGAGAGCACCCTGAATTCAATAATTTAACCTTTTCTCTTATTTTGTCTTTTATTTCTCTATATTTTATCATCTACCTGTGTCTTTGTCTGCCAGGAAACATGTTAATAATGGATTGTATAGATTTAGACAGGGAGAAAGTGTGTGTGTGTGTGTGTGTGTGTGAGGAGCACAGATCTTTTGATGTCGTGATGTGATGTTTGTAGTCCAGGAGCATTGATCTTGACGGTCTGATTGCCACTGAAATCAACAGTCAGAATGTTTGATGAGGTTTGTTTGAAATAAATCAGCAGGATTAATTTTAGCTAATATCACCCAAAAACCTTGTTTACCTTCAAGAAATCCAGCAGGAAGCCGTTAAACATTCAGCAGCCCCGGCTCCAGGTAGCTGCGGTCTCTCAGCTGAACCGCTTGCCTCCAGCACTGGTGTTTTACATCAGTTATTTTCTATCTGGGAAGATCGACAGCTTCCTGCAGTTATGTAGTGTCTCAATGTGTCTTTGAAAGATCCAATCATCTAATAATGTTTCCTACGTTTCCCAGAATCCTCCAGAAAAGCAGCCTGACCTTTCTGATTTGATCTGTTGGTTATAGGGTAGTAAAAGTCCCATTCATTCTCTCATAGAGAAAGATGGATGACTCACAGTTGGAGCTCTTCAGTGGCTGAATCATCAGTCTTTTAAAACGTTCGCGCTTATTGTTTTGGATGAAATTTAATTATGTTCAGTGGCAATCCAGTCGAGGAGGTGCAGAAGTTTGCACAACCTCCCCTAACCTTTAAAGGGCTGTTTAGCTTGAATACGGGCCCCCTTCACAAATTCAAAATGCAGAATTACAGGATTATCTGAGGGAAAAGGGAAATAACTTCTGTTACACATCACATAACACAGGATTGCATCAATTCGTTCATGTAACTTACATGGATTTAGTGTTACGTTACTCTTTAACCAAATGTTTCGAGTTGCTTAAACATAACCGTAAAAGGTAAATCATGCTTTAGTTGTCTCAAGCAGACATCCAATAATCAACAAATGAAAACACATGGACAGCAAATGCTCTGCAGATACATTTGGTGCAGGCCTATTTCTTCATGTTTTTCCCAACCAGTCGACTCAGCCTGCAAGGCTCAGGGCTGATTTAAAACAATACATGGTGTGTTGAGCAAATTCCAACCCATGAAAAGTAGATTTTTTTATATATTTGGTAAAAAAAAAAAAAAAAGAAATATTAACACCAGCATTGATGTGTTTCATCACGGGGCAGCTTTGCATTTCCTCCAAAATGTATTTAATATGAATTATTACCCAGAGCATGCTGAGGCTGCATTCAGATCAGTTTTTCCTGATGGTTTCCTATAACATTTTATATATTATCTGTGTCTGTGGATCTGCTGTGGCAGGATGCTTTGGATGAGAGTGAGAACAAAACACTGAAATTCAGCTGCAGTTTTTCAAACAACAGCAACACTTCATCTCACAATTCACCTGGAAGTAGTTTTTGACTGTCGCAGATCAGTTTCTGTCACCACTGGGTCTCCACTGTACTGCGCCGAGAGAATATCACCACAAGACATCCAGATAAACATTTGAACTCATCATTTGGCCTCACTTTAGATACCTGAAGGCACACGGGAGCCTGTCAGTGAACGCCACATCACTTCTCATACCTGCGAATCCCTCGCCTCCTCTCACAATCCAGTAGTAACTCATCTCTGACACGTGATGTGCCGGAGCGACGCCGTGCGACGTGCCACGGTCCCAAACCGCTCTCAGAAAAGTGTTGAAAAACGATATTTTTTTTTATTTTTTGACAAGCGTTCAGCAGCAGCTCTAAACCGCAGCCTTCTCCCCCGTCTCTCTCTCTGATAACAACTCCCTCCTCTCCCCGTCTATCCGTCCTCATAACTGCAAATCCCTCACCTCATTGGACAGCTACCCACCTGTGGCGCCCGCAAAGAATCACTCAAATCCAGAGCGAACACACTCACACTTTTGTTTCCACAACATATATTTATTTTTGCCTTATTCCCGGGGTTTTGTTTACAGTGAAAGGATTTGACTTTCACCTCCACTTCACCTGCCTGTGCCGCGGCACCGCTGCTCGCTGTTGCCTGCGGCCATTTTTCAGCATCGCCCAGGCTTGTTACTGCAGCGAGATCCCCCCCCCCCCCGAGGAAGAGGGAGTGCTGGAGAGAAGCAGCGCACATGAAATAAACCCGCTGTTTTGCTCCATTTTTGGGCCAATAGATGTGTTTTAGACAGTTTTAACAGGAGAGGAGGGAGTTCCCTGTGTTTTCTTGAGCACATTGTTGGGTTTGTGGTGAAGTGAGAGGGAACGGGACGGATCCTCGTAGGACGTCCACTTCCTTCACTCTGATTCATCTGCTGCTGCTGGAATAAATCCACTTGAAATCAGCTTTACTTACTGTACAAGCGCCTCCAGTTTGATTGATATTTCATGGTTTTAAGGGAGTTGCCAGTTTTCACCCTGATCCTAATGGGAAGTGTGTCTCCTTCAGCCTGTTTTAAATTCTGCTGCAGGTGAGAAACTGAATCCAAATAAAAACCTGTTGCACCAAATTCCACATTAAAAATGTATGTTTTACTTGTTTGTTTTACAAATGAGCGGCGGGCTTGTTGCTGTAGTTCCATTTAACCCAACACAGCACACTGTTTTGCTCCATAACTGCACCTTGGTGCGTTTCAGACTTTCATTTTCTTTCTTCTGAGAGGAGAGACGAGAGTTTTGCTCTTAGCCAAAGTATGTTTTTTAATGATTTCTAGAAATGAGAGACAGACAATGAGATGAGGCCGTTTGATGTTTCTCTTAACTTTAATTCATCTTCTGGTGCTGGAAGCAATAAACATTAAATCTACACTAAGACCTCACAACAATAGAGCTGAAATTCACCTTTTGCAATTTAAATGGAATATTCTGATCAAACTGGATTTTCATCCAAATTCAGAATCAACATTTAGTTAAATTTCCTATCTAATGTGATTTAAGGCTTGATTTGGAAATCTCTGGATCTTCAATAGTTTATTTCCTTTCTTCAGTCTACCCATCTAGCTGCCATCCATCTTTATAAATAAGGCACTTATTAGGTTTTCTTCTTTAGTTTGGAGGACTTGTTGGAAGAAGCAAACCTACTGTTCAACTTTCTCCAGTAAACTCTGTGCCAAGCAGAACTTCATTTTTTTTTGTACTGCAGCTGCTGTAAATCTTAGAGGAGAGAGACACACAGAAGTGAAAAAAATCAATAATCCTCCTGTTTCACCACTGTCAAATCAGAATTATCTTTTTTTTCTTTGTTTCCTTCAATTCCTGGAAATCAAAACTGCATGTTGGTTCATGTTTTTGAGTTTTTCTCAAGGTAAAATCAATTAAGAATGCTTTTTGTAGGCTATAATTCACAGTTTAACAGTCAGTGGTCTTAATTAAAGATCAGACTTAACTAGTTTTAACTGAACTTAGAGACGACATGTGAAGGCTTAACACATTTCACTTAGTCATATTGCACATTAAATCACTTTGCTTAAAGCAGTTGTTCATTTAAAATTCACAACTTATTTGAATTTAGAAACAAACTCCTGGAACTTTCCAGGATTAAACTCTAAATATCTTCTCAAACACAAACTCCACCTGCCTGTTTTTAAATCCCCATCAAAAATAAAATAACTGGCTTCAAACACATGAAAGCTATTATTTAATCCCATGAAGAGCTGTGTGTGTGTGTGTGTGTGTGTGTGTGTGGAGGGGGGGTACAAATATTTTCACCAATTCAGCCAGTTTGTCGAGGAACGGTACATTTTCAATTAGTGTGAATTTATTGCAAAAAACATGTTAAAAAAAAAGAGGAGAATCTGGTGTTCGTGTTGAGGCGTTGATGGAGAAAAAGCCTCCAGCCAGAGCGCAGCCACCGCCTCTGATGTGCACCTTATTAATTTAATTTACTCTGTCCAGAGAGAGAGAGGGGGGGGGGGGGGGGATTTGTAATTCTGTGTTTTTGAAGAAAAAAAAAAGATCAAAGGCAAATTAAGTTGAGCAGGTCCGTGTAATGTGTGATTTAGAGGCCTGAAGCATTTACTGCTCTGAGTACAGCAATGAAGCTGCTTTTTAAGAGTGTGTGTGTGTGTGTGTGTGTGTGTGTGTGTGTGTGTGTGTGTGTGTGTGTGTGTTTGAATTTGCACACACACACACACACGGATGTAAAGGGTGTGTTAGTTTTGTGTATTATCAGTATACCTCTGAGTGTGTGTGTGTGTCTTTATTAGAAGTAACAGTAATAACAGCAGCAGTCGTAGTTGAAGTAATATCACAGTAGTAATAAGTTACTATTAATAGAATTATTAATGTACAGTTGTATATGATTGTATAAAATAGAATTTTATTCTTACTTTCCTCGCTGGTCTTTGGTTTGTTAGTTTGTACTTGAAATATCCGACAGTGTTTCATTTTGACAGTAAATAAATAACCAAAGGTCAACGAGCTTTCAACTGCATCTCATGGTCTCCTAATGAAGAACTCCATCCGCTGACTTTTGCCAAAGTGCAATTTCTAAGATCAAGAACAAGCTTTCAGTATTTTATTAGTTTGTTATTTAGTCATGTTGAATCAAAAGACTGAAATCTGCATGTGATAGTGAATCTAAATCACTGAGTAGGTGTAGTAGTTGCAGTAGTATCACTCAGAGTATCAGTAGTGGCGCGTGTGTGTGTGTGTGTGTGTGTGTGTGTGTGTGTGTGTGTGTGTGTGTGTGTGTGTGTGTGTGTGTGTGTGTGTGTGTATGCAGCTGTTGCAGCAGTTTGATCGACAGGCAGCAGCGGCTGCTGTTATTCATGAGCGTCTTTGCTTCACATTTCAGCCATAATTAATAAACTCACACATGCCTGTAAGGTTTGTGTGAAATATTAACAAGATCACACACACACACACACACACACACACACACACACACACACACACACACAGTATGTACAGTGGCAGTAAAGCCTGCTATAAAGAGGGAAAGGGGGATGGAGAGGGATGGACAGAGGAAGAGGAGAGACAGACAGTTGGGGGAGGAGAGGGAAAACACAGGAAGGGAAATATATTTAGTTTTTTTGACTAATCAATCAAGTATTTAGTTGATTAAATGTCAAAATAAAAGGAAACTTGTCCATTATAAGTTATCAGTGTGACATCTTCAAATGTGTTATGTCAACTGTCCAAAACTCCAATACAATACTCTATGAATTAAAAAACAGAAAAAAAAACTGAATATTTAGAATTTTTGCTTAAGAAATTACTTAAAATAATTGATTGTCAAATAATTTTCTGTGAATTGGGAGGGGGGGGAGAGCATGTAACTGCTCTCATGGCTGCTTCAGATCTCATGTCAACATGATGCAATTAACACACACACCTGACAGAGACGTGTGTGTGTGTGTGTGTGTGTGTGTGTGTGTGTGTGTGAGAGAGAGAGGATTAGTATTAGTGAGAGTAAGATCATGAAGTAGTAACACCTGGTAACACTAGTACATGTAGCAGCAGCAGTTGTCAGATTGAATAAGCTGCTTTTGTTGTTTACTTTCTGTCACAATGCAGACACACACACACACACACACACACACACACACACACACACACACACACACACACACCTCTATCTCCCTGATCCAAGGTGATAGACAGGCCAGATGTGTGAGTGTTTGTCTTTTCCTGCACCTGCATACATTTGTGTGAGTGCGTCTGAGATTGAGTGTGTGTGTGTGTGTGTGTGTGTGTGTGTGTGTGTGTGAGTGAGAGAGAGAGAGAGAGACAGCCAGTCACCTTGCAGGTCTGCAGCTCACGGTTGCATGAATAAACATGACTGCCTGTCCACATCCACTCCCAGCTCCACTGCACCCTGCTTCAGTCTCTTCTATTCTGTTGTGGGATTTATAAATGCAGCAGTTAAACTTTAAACCGGCCTGACATGCTGATGAATTTACAATTTCTCATATCTGCATTTATATATTTTTGATATTTCTGTGTCGTAGTAACAGGATGGAGATGCAGCCGGGTCGTGTGTGTGTGTGTGTGTGTGTGTGTGTGTGCAGTAATTTGACATATTTCTGTATCTCGGGCTGTCGATCAGCTTACCTGCAGCTTCTTCTGTGCTTCTGTGGTCTGAAGCTGCTCACAAGGACATCTGTCCTTAATCCATCTCACTCAGCGGGCACAAACCTCCCAGTGTGACGTGGACGTGTTACCCGTAAGGCTGCTGCTGCTGTGGAAGATGGTGTGGATGAGTTGTGGTTCTGTTACTTTGATTATTCGTTGATATAACGACGATGAGGAAGATGAAGAACAAAAGATTGTAGAAGAGAGAACCAAACCGAAGGGGCGGTGGGAGAAATAAGAGAGAAGGAAAAGAAGAAGAAACAGGATGAGAAAATATATACACGATAAAGAATGTACACATATAGATAGCATGACAATAATTATCATATACACTACATGCCCAGATACTAAAGTATGCAAGCAGGGGTGTCCACATACTTTTGACCATATAGTGGATTATACATTGCCCATGGTTTATTTTCACTGATTTGTTTCTTGTTTACCAAAGTATAAAGTAAAGCTTTATACATGCTGTTTGTAGATAATTTGCAGAGTGAGACATTGAGATGGAAGGAGGAGGAGGAGGAGGAGGAGGAGGAGGAGGAGGAGGAGGAGGAGGAGGATGATGATGATGATGATGATGACTGGTGGAGAAATTAAAGGAGAAGAAAAACAGATGAAAGGAGGGAAAAGAAGAAATACAGCCAGTGGTGAGAAAGAGAGGAGTGTGACAATGAATCTGTGTCTATGAAATGCAGGATGCAGTCGGCTCTGTGAAAAACAGAATTCACCTTGAAGAAGCTTAACAGAGTCTGCCTGCCTGCTTGTCTGCCTGCCTGCTTGTCTGCCTGCCTGTCTGTCTGCCTGTCTGTCTGTCTGTCTGTCTGCGTCCGTCCTTTTTGTTTTTCTCTGTTTCTAATAAACAAAATCCAACCTGAGGAAAACTTTCCCCCCCGAATCCTCGAAATCCAGCTCCACCGTCCGTCCTTCTGCTCGTTAATGAGTTTGCGTGTTTGTTTTTGAGTGTGTTGTTTGGTGCCTCGTGCACAAATACACTCCATTAACAAACCCTGGTGATGAGTTTTGTAACTCTGTTAGCTCCAGCAGCTCACCTGAGGACTTCACACACCTCCGCCTTTGATTTCTGTTCCAGCCGCCTTTGATTCGCAAATCATTTACGATTTGAAGCTGAACTTGATCTCTAACTTTTAATTGGATTCAGATTCTCTGGGCTGGAGCGCGGGAGGCCGTCGGCTGTCAGAGACTTTGGGGAGGTGAAGCGCTGCAGCGCGGCCTGGAGTTAGCTCTAATTAACCGTGCAGCCGGTTTATTTTTTAAGGGGATAATTCTTGTTTTTTAGGATTCTTGTGGTTTTTGATCTCGTGCTCGGACTGAGGGGAAAGAAAAAGAAAATATTTTTACACGTCAGCCTTAAAAGAGACACGGTTTAGTCCAGTGGATCTATAAGGATGGTCTGAGGAGCTGTAGGGGACCTCCAGGCGGCCCCAGGGAAATTGAATTTACTGGATATTACCCCAGTTAAAGAAGGTATCAATCAAAAAGAATGGGAAGAAAGAGAGAGGACGAATTGACAACAAACTGACACATAAAAGACAAAATATTCAATCAGAAGCATGTTTTTCTATTTTCAGTTTTTAGCTCAATTTTGAGGCCTGATGACCTGACTATGAACCTAGCCTGGTTTTCATATTATTTAACTCTTCTTTTTTTAGCATAACCTTCTTTGCATTGATATACAGTCATTTAAATGATGTTAAAACAACTGATCTACACAAAAGAAACGTGGAATTTAACATCATGGTAATTAGAAAACCAGTCAAGAAGGGAGCGAGCGAGAGAAATACAGAAAAGTGAAGACAGGCTTCAGTTGTGAGGCCGACATCCATCTCTTGTTCCAGAGGTTCACTGAAAATCAGCTGCTATTGTTTGCCTCAGATCGGCCTCCATCCAGCTGTTAATATGTTTGATTTACAACAAGACAGAACCGCTGACAGCAGCAGGCTGAAAGGCTGTCACGTGACCTGTTGGACTGATTCAAACGCTTCCTCTGGTTGACCTCTCGGTGGTCAGACGGACGGTCAGACAGACAGACAGGAGGGGAGACAGACGGGCCATAAGGTCTTCATCCAGCCTGTGCCGTTTTGTGGAAATTCAACTGTGAAAGTCTCCCTCAGATTGGCTCCTCGTCTGTCGTCAGAAGTCTATCTGCTGGATGATAGTCCGATAGACACGCCACATTTAGAAACCTCTCTCTCTCTCTGTCTCTCTCTCTGTCTCTCTCTCTCTCTCTCTCTCTCTCTCTACCTGTTGCTCGCCCCTCTCTCGCCCCATCTCCCCCTGTGATTAGCCTCACCCCTCCCAGCCGCCCCCTCCTTCTCGGCTGGATCTCAGCCTATTTCTTCCAGTCATGGTCCACTTACTGCATGGGAAAGATTTAGCTGGCAATCCCTCGCTCAGATAGGGCCAGAGCAGGGGCGGAGGGCCGGGCTGAGCCGAGCCGAGCTGAGCTGAGCCGAGATAGATGGTTAAAGAGCTGCACCCGGCGAGGGTGTTAATGTCAGAAGATGAGGTTCCATGCAGGAACAACACTGTCGTAGTGCGTGTTGAGAAAAAAGTGTTATGTCAAACTTCATTTTAAATTTGGAAGTTTTTAAAGAAATTTCTAGCAGCAAACATTCACCACATAGAATATAACTAAAGTATTACCAGTATTAGCAGTAGAAATACTCTTTAGTAGCACTATAACCAATGACACCAAGTGCAGCACAACCTCCAGTAGTAGTGATAGCAGTATAACGACAATTAAACCGCTGGTCCAATATATTTCAGAGCTTCCGGTGTAGCCAGCGGATATCCAGGCCAAGACTTCCTCTTCCGTGCGCCAGTCATAGTTTACACTCCGATTAACAATTTCATTTTTGTTGGTGTTTTAGGTCTAGATAACGTCTCTGAAGATATCTACACATGAATGCAGCTAAATGTTTTTACAAAATAAGCCAATAAGAAACTAAATAATGTTATCGGACAATATTATAGTAGCCCTAGTAGTAATAAGCTTGTATTATCAGTATTTGCAGCAGCAGTAGTAACACCATTAGTACTGCAGTGGTGTTAGAAGCTTTGGCAGAATCAGTATCTAGTTGTAGTATTACCAAAAGTACCAGTAGTTCCAGTAGAAGCACCAGTACTATTCAAGGTGTGTTTATTGTCTGTTGTTGGGAAACAGAGTTGTCCCGGTTCTGTTACCTCTCTAGTATATCAGCAGCAGTCGTAGTATTACCAGTGTTTGCAGTATGAATAGTATTAGCAGTGTCCTCAGTCTGGCTTCTGTGTGGTTTTGTTCATTGTTTGTCTTCATGAAACCAGTTTACAGGGTTTCTAAGGTGGATCGATCACTGATCCTGTTAGCCAAACACTCCGTGCAGCTTCCTCTCGGTCTGCCCGACTGAAGCACACTTTTTTTTATAGAGTCCTTTAATTATCAGCTCCACAGTTTTTACTGTGGCGGCATGACTGCATTAGCTGGGATTGAAAACCAAACGGGGTGAAATGTATAAAGAGGCGTTTTACTGCCCAGTTAAACAGGCTCTGTGGATAAAAACACAGGCTTGTTGGTGAGCTATTGATTTACATTGTGTTGTTCTCACTAATTTACTAATTGGCTTACCTCAATTTGTTTGCTGCTACTTAAGTGCTCTGCATATAACATAAGAAGTTGATTAACCACCTTAGTTTGTAAAATTGTATGCAGTCATTGGTTTATTATGATAATTACTTCTTTCTTTGACATTTCACATGGGTGAAACACTTCTGATAACAGATATTTGATGTTTATGACTGTATTTAGACATCACTTCCATCTCTGACTCTGTGTCAAGAAGAACTTAAACCTGAGCTATTACCCAATTTTTAATCTGGATTAACACCAGAATACAGTGTGCATACATACAGGAGGAACCCATCTACACCAGAGTGTCAGCTGTCTGCACACAGATGCCAACAATCTGTATAGATCCATTATATTTATGTGACCAAAGTATCTCAACTCAAGGGTCCACTTACTATCTTTTTTTGTATTTTTCAAGTGCACATCACTGTCTTCTTTTTTTTTTTTCATTGCTGCTTTTAAAGAATCCTTTTCTTGAAATCATTCATACTAAAAAATAACCCTTTGAAATTGTGTGTAGATTTTAAAATCTGGATTTATTGTGCTGCTCTTTTTGTAAAAACAGCTGAGTTTCCCCTGGGATCAAAATGTTTGAGTCCTTAATAATAGTTTGAGGACAAATCACACACTCAGAACGGCTTCTGACTTTATCTTAGAAACACACACACACACACACACACACACACACACACACACACACACACACATACATTGTAACACCTGTTCTTGAATACTACCTGTAGCTGAAACACACACACGCACCTCCTCCTCCTCTCCCCCCCGTCTGGTCCAAATTCTTAATCATTGCTGGACAAAAGACACTTCTCTCTCTCTCTCTCACTTCCTGCTGTTCTTTCTCGATGTCTCTCGCCCGGTCTCATTGTTCTGCCTGTGGGTATATAAACCTGTCCGGCTGACAGGGAACTCCCTCCGGAGAGCTGAGATCACAGATGCTCTGCTGATGGGATGTCCAGTTTGTTACCGCGCACACACACACACACACACACACACACACACACACACACACACACACCAACACACACCAACACACACACACACTCTCACACATTCATTCTCATTTACGCATCGCACGTGGACGCACACACACTTTGACCATCACGTCTTCATTCAAGGACGAGTGTCAGACGCCAACATACACACAGACACACACACACACACAGACACAGACAGACACACACACACACACACTCACTCACACACACACACACACACACACACACAGACAGGTCCATCTGGCCAGGAGAGGTGAGGTGGTAATGTGTCTGTAGGTCAGGCAGGAGGCCAGCTGTGTTTGTTGGAAGCTTCAGTAAGTCCGCTGGGTCCTGCCATGATTAAGAACTCAAACTCTCCCTCGTGTGTGTGTGTGTGTGTGTGTGAAGGAGGGAGAAAGAGAGAGGGACTGAAAGGGAAAGATAATTAAAATGCCAAAAGACTTCTACAGCCTGGGTCAGACAAAGAAATTCACTAGTTTGTTTACTGAAGGTAGTTTTTACCAACTCTGTCCGAGTCTTAGTGGGAGTTTGATTCTCTCATACACCACATTACTGGTGAACTGCACACTATCCTCCACTGACATCTGGGTATGTGGATTGTTTGGGTTTTATTTGTGCAGTTTTTGTGAATTTCTGCCTCATCCTGAATACAGCAGAGGTGAATCATGTTTCAATTGTGGTGCTCACAGCTCTGAAAAATGACCCACAGATAAAGTTACTCTGAATAACACACACTGGAAGAGAGGATTTTTATTCAAGCCCCCTTAAGGGTGTTCATTTGGCTTAGTTGTGAGGAGCTGACATGCCTCAACTACTGACATCCAGGTCTGTTTGTATCTTTCAGTCAGTCTGGTGGGTTTTGAACAGTTCATTTAGCTTTGGAAGTGAGAATTTTCTCAACCCATACACAAACACTTAGTCCTTTAATTTGTCTAAAAAGATTTGAAATCACCAAATTTGGAGATGCAGCAACATATAATGTACGACCACCTTTTATCGCACGTTATTACACCAAAGCCTGTTCCATTCATTGAATCAAGATGCAATTGAAAGCTGCTAGTAAGTGAATCTTTGAGATTATTTGTTACACATCTGGAATATAAACTAAACAGGTCAGCGAGCTGAGCTTCTTCACTTTTACTGTAAGAAAAATAAAGTCTTTGCGAAGGTTCAGGCTGCTGGAAGCTACCTCTGCACTTTGGAACCACGGTGTGTTTTTCAGTCTCACGTGCAACCTTTAAGCCAACATGGACAAGAAACATGCCAACAGCTACTGAGCTCCCATGTCAACGAGTCCATCTGCAGGGTGATACAGTTGGAAGATCTGGAAGAATCTTTTGGTGGATGTTGGGATGGTTATTTCGAAGGTCAAAAATAAACTTTTATGTTAAAATTCTCCACATTAAACCCAATAACTTGCTGTGGCGTCCAGCAGGTCCTGTTGGCCCCGTGTGGTCCAGCTTGGTTCTTCTTGGAGCAGTGTTTCCTGTCTCTCTGGGTCTCAGTCCCCACTTTAAGCCTTATAGTATGCAACAGTTTTCCTTCCAAGCATTAGCCCTCTGTAAACCCTGTATGTCCACACTGGCCCCGTGTGACCCCGTGTAACCCGGCCTGGCCCGGTTTGGCCTCGTACTGCAGCTCCTGTGGCGCTCGGCTCTCGGGTGTAATTCCCCACTCTCAGTGGTATCATAGCGTGCAGCTCTCTGCGTGCAGACGCCCACACGCAGCCATTGTGAGTGTGAAAAGCTAAAAGCTATTGAAGCTAAATGCACCAACAAAAGCACAAGGAGTGTTTATGCAAATCCTCCTCTCATTCTCCCTCTCGCCGCCTTTCTATTCACTCCTGTCTCCTCTCTCCATCCCCACTTTTACTTGCCTCCCATTTTATCAATTTTAGTTGTTCCTTCTCTTCTAATTTCTTTCCTTCCAGTCCTCCCTTCCTCCTTCTCACTGTCTCATCCTCCTCATCCTTTACTTTCCCTCACTGTTGTTCTCATTCCTTCTCTTTCTAACCCTCCTCCAGCTGTTTTCTCTAACCTTTGTTCATGCCTTCATCTGAACTCACTCTTCTTCTTTGCTTTATTTCCTTTGTTCCCTCCTTTCTTCCTTCCCTTTGGCCTCTGTTTTGTGATCCCAGTGGTCTTTTAACAAAACAACAATAGTAAAAATGACGTAAGAAAGTAGGAAAGTAGTTCTGAAGACAGACAAATAAAGGAGCAGTCAGGACTGCAGGCTACATGCTCATGGATCGCTGTAGCAAGTTATACCTTCATCTCTGTAGATCTGAGCTGAGTTTGAGTCGTTTCTGCTTCCAGGCTGCTCCATCTGACCTGGAGGCCAACACACAAACAGACCTGGAGTCAGTCTGTCCTCCAGTCAGTCAGTCAGTCAGTCAGACAGTAAGTCAGTCAGTTATCTAGTCGGTTAGTCACCTAGTAATTTAATTGGTCAGTCAGACAGTAGGACAGTAAGTCATCTAGTTAATAATGCATTTAGTTTGCCAGTCAACCATCTTGGTAGTCAGTTACCTAGTCATACAATCAGTCAGCAGGTACTTTAGTCACCCAGTTATCAGTCAGTCACCTAACCAGTCATTCAGTCAAATAGTCAGTCAGTATAATGCAGTTTTCTCTCCTTCCAGTTCGCAGCAGTTCTGTATCGCTGGCGATCTTTTTATGGGCTGCAATAGGACCATGATGCAGTCAATACTGTGTGTGTGGGTGTGTGTGTGTGTGTGTGTGTGTGTATGTGTGTGTGGGGACAATATGAATAGTGATTAGAAGGTCTGATAAGTGACACGTCCTCTCGGCACAGGCTTTTATCACCGACACACACACACACACACACACACACACACACACACACGGAAACAGAATGATATTTAGCTCTGTTCCAGGTTGTAATTTACAAGCCTGTATAGGAATATGTGTGTGTGTGTGTGTGTGTGTGTGTGTGTGTGTGTGGGTGTTACCACATGGCTTTGGACCAATCAGCTCTCCTGTTTCCAAACACTCACTCAGTCTTTCTCCTCACTTTCTTTCTCTCTGTTTCCCGGCTCTCGTCTGGCTCTTGTGTTTTTGTTCTTGATGATTATTGACACCAGCAGCAACAACAATAACACAACAACAGGAGGGGAAGTGTGTGTGTGTGTGTGTGTGTGTGTGTGTGTGTGTGTGTGTGTGTGTGTGTGTGTGGGGGGGGGGGGGGGGGGGGGGGGGGGGGTCATGCTGTGAGCTGCATCCAGCATCAATTATTCAGCTTTCTGTTGCTTTGTACAAACAAGATCTCTGGCAGAGAGGACGACACACAAAGACACACAGAGCGAGAGAGGAACTCTGGAAACTAGACGGAGAGATATTAGAGGTGTGTTGAGCAGGCACAGATCAGAGGGGAGATGAACACAGAGGTGATATATTACCATCATTATTATATCAGTCAAATGTGTTTAACTTGTAGTTCAAATATGCCAATATCAATATGTGTGAAAACTGTAAGGGTCACGTGACCGACACAGCAGGGGTTAATTGGCTTCTTGTACTGTATTCACTCTGCAGGAGAAACAGTACTTCAAAATAAAAGCATTGTTCCTATTGTTACCCAGAATGCACCAGGAGTCCACTTTTGTTGATGAGCATAATTTATTGTATTTTTTTTTATTGTGGTAGCAATAGTAGCTGTTTATTTAGAGGAGACTCCACCCAGTGTGCATAGTCTGGGGTCACCTGCTGCACATTGGCAAAAGAACCCAACCTGTATGTACGGCCCCATGTTGTCCTGTTGGGCCCCATGTGGAGAAGACTCTTGTCTCCCTGTTCTGGGCTTTCCCTGCAGTCGCATCGGGGTTCTTCGGGTCTTATTCACAAGTGAGAATAAGATGTAGTGTGAGATTCTTGCTGTCTCTGCAGTGATGTGACAGTGGAAGATGTCGATCTACGTTCCAGCCCTCAGCTGTGTTTATGAGGTTTGGTTATCGACGAGTATTAGGCTCAGACCTGCAGATGGAGCTGAGACTGGATCTGCTGCTTGTTTGTTGAGTTGAGGCAGACTGATGAGGATGCCTCCCTGTGGGGGTGTTGCAGATACAGCGACACATTTTTTCATGATGATGCATTCTTTGATCCATTCAGGTATTAGACATATTGACACACATCGATCAATCAATCAAACTGTATTTGTACCTTTCATACATGTTTTACATGACTAACTGATAATCAGACGGTACAAATGCAAACAGTACAACAATTTGAGACTAGTGCACACAAGAATTAAAAATTACAAAAAATATGCAGCTGGATCAAATGCGACAGAACCGGGCAGGGTTTTGAATACAAGGAACCAAGATGGCCTGTGATGACCTGTAGTTTAGTGTGTTTACTCCTCAATATCCTCAATATCAAGATACATCGTAAAGAACGAAGAAAATAAGGAAAAGAGAGAAAGAAAGACCCGTCTTCTTAGTGTTTAGCTCATCTATAATAGATGAAGTCAACCTCACCCTGTGTGTGTGTGTGTGTGTGTGTGTGTGTGTGTGTGTGTGTGTGTGTGTGTGTGTTGCAGCCTGGCCTCAGCACCAGGTTGCTGTAACCTGCTTTGATCAATCACAGCCAGAGAGGCTGGCAGGGTGGCACCCAACAGATGTGTGTGTGTGTGTGTGTGTGTGTGTGTGTGTGTAGGGAAGCTGTTGTTTGTATTTCAGTGGGTAAATGAGGGGGTGCATGGTGGGATTCAGGTGTGTCTTTGTGTAAGTGTGGTTTTGGTTTGAGGTTGTTTGAAAAGTAAAAGAGACAAATTTGGTCTCTGGTCTTTGGAACTTTCTGGAAGACACATCTGAAACATTTTAACGTCTTTTCAATGGAAGTTCAACACATTAGAACCTCTCAAGACTGCACTTGATCAGCTTCAAGTGCAGTTCTTTGTTCTTCCTTTAGAGAAAATGCAGCGTCCAGTTCGTTTAATACTGACGCGATAGCAACATTCCACATCAGCGGCAGCCATCTTGGTTTGCGCCCCATATTAGACAAACAACGTCTGGAAACCTGTCTGAACGGGAGAGAGGCCTTGAGCTCGTCTGGTTCCCAGGCTGAACCGTGCTTTGTCTTCACGTAAATCCCCAAACTTCTGGTGATGATGACCCCACTGTAAACAGCTGACTGTGTGTTTGTGTATTAATAGTAATTGATAATTTTAATATTGAGAAATATAATGAAAAATGTGTTCTGAACTTCACATCAGCAGCAGAGTGTGTGTGTGTTTGAGAGTGTGTACTGGATGTTGGAAAGGGTTGTATACGTGTGTGTGTGTGTGTGTGTGTGTGTGTGTGTGTGTGCGCGTGCAGGGGGTGTTGTAGGCCAAAGGTATGATGTTCTGACTCTGTTGCCAAACTAATTAGCGCTGTAGAGCTCAGAGGCCTGTGGAGAGGTTACACCACACTGTGTGTGTGTGTGTGTGTGTGTGTGTGTGTGTGTGAGATATTCTGCCAAAATACCTCTTTGCCTCTCATTCACACACACCTCAAGTACATAAACACCTCGAGCACAAACACACACAGACATCCCTCTGTCAGGTCCTCACTCTGTGTTGGCCTGCGATGCAACCATCTTGTTATCTGAGCCACAGGTCTGCACTGCTGTGTGTGTGTGTGTGTGTGTGTGTGTGTGTGTGTGTGTGTGTGTGTGTGTGTGTGTGTACATTCACAGTAAGTGCCTTGATTAATGAAGTTCTGTGAAAATCATTGTCAAGGATTAAATTGATCAAAAGTAATTTAAACCAATTATTTAAATTTCAAAATGTGTCAACATTACTTAGAAATGTTACTCGTGTTTAATGGTTTGATTTTTGGAAATCTGCTTATTTGCGTTCTTCCCTTCAGAGTTAGAGAAGAAGATCAATACGCTTCATTACTACTCTCAGGATGGGGTTAGCCTAGCTTAGCATAAAGAGACAACAGCAAGCCTGGCTCTGAATAATTAAAAAAAAATACATTTACCGGGGGGGGGGGGGCGTCGTCCTGGTGACGTAGTGGGTAAACACATACTTTAATGATGATAACTTACGTTATTATATAAGATTTATAATACAAAATATAATAAGTAAATAAATAAATACATCATGATACATGTACTCTGCCTGGATGCCTGGGAGGGGGGGGGGTTACACCAGCTGCAGCATGAAAGTGATGAACACATTAATGCAGCAATAGTTATAATTCAATAATTTCATATATATATATATATATATATATATCTGCGATCGTATACAAGGAGTGTTTCTGCTCTGTCCTGTTGATGCTTTTACTTAAGTAAAGATCTGAGTTCTTCTTCCACCATAATGTTGTCCTGTCAACAGAAGTTTCACATCAGAAAGTCAGTTTGGAAGGTGTGAAGGAGAAAGGAAGAGTGGTGGGTGAGACAGAAAAAAGAAATGAGAAAGGGGGAGGAAAAGAAGAAGGGAAAGGAAGAAGTGTGATAAGAGGATGGAGGAGAGTAAAGCAGCCAGGAGGGGGCAAAAAAGAGAACAGTGTGTAAAAAAGATGACAAATACAAGAAAAATACAGTGCAAAGAACATAAAGTAGTGAGGAAGAGGGGGAGAAATGAAGGATAACATAAGATGAAGGATGGAAGGAGAAGAGACAATCAAAGAAAGTTAGAAAAGGAGGGGAGGGAGGAGGGAAGCAAAAATGGTAAGAAAGGAGATATAAAAAGAAGAAAGTAAGTAGAAAGACAGAAAGTAAGAGGAGGAGAAGAGGAGGAGGATGATGGAGGTTGTCAGGGGAGGAAGACTCATTCACTCTCTGCTGGCTGCCAGCCAGAGAGGAGGAGGAGGAGGAGGAGGAGGAGGAGGAGGAGGAGAGAGTTGTCTCTTTGTTTGAAGGTTACAGGAGGACAACAGGAGAAAGAAAATAGCAAGGGAGGAGGTGATGGAGACAAAGGAGAGAGAAGGAGAGAGTGTGTGAGAAAAGAAAAAGAAGAAATGATAAAGACATGAAGAGAAAGAGGCGCTCAAGTAATTTTGTGTCTCCAAGGTGGCAGCAGCTTTTATACCATTAAGTGTGTGTGTGTGTGTGTGTGTGTGTGTGTGTGTAGGAGTGTGTGTATGTGTAGGAGTGTGTGTGTGTGTAGGAGTGTGTGTGTGTGTTTGTGTGCGTGTTCCTGCCAACTCTTTAACGAGGGACTGCTGCTAATTTCCGAGCTAATACTGAACTGTTCCACACCACTGAACCCAGGGAGGAGGAGGAGGAGGAGGAGGAGGAGGAGGAGGAGAGGAAAGGAAAGGAGAGAAAGTAAGGACATAGGAGAAATAAGGGAGTAGAGGAAAAGAGACAAGAGAACAGGGGAGGACGCAAGGATACAGAAAAAAAAAGGAGTGAGTGGAGCAGAGGAGTGGAGAGGGCAACAAGTAGGGGGGGAATTTGAGGAGAAGTGAAGAGGAAGTAAGGACATAGGAGGGTAAAAGAGCAAAGGAGGAGAGGGGAGAAGAGAGGAAGCAAGGACAGGATAGGAGGACATGAGGAAAGGGGAGAGGACAGGAAAGGAAGTGAGGACATAGGGGAGAGAATAGAGGAGGAAAGACAAGAAGTAAAGACTGAAGACAGAAGACAGTTGGAGGAATGACATAAGGGAAAGGATAGAAAAAGCTGAAACATACAGAAGGAAAGACTGAAAGACAGGGACAGGGAGAGAACAGGAGAGGGTGAGTTCAGCGGAGGTGAAGGTGAGGATGATTACACTCTCCTGTGCAGCTGTCACCTCCTTCCCTTCTTCTTGCATCCCTCTTTCATCATCCCTCTTTTCCCCTCGACTGCCCTTCAGCATGTGTAACGATCTGCCGCTCTCCGTCTATCAGTCTATCTTTACTGCTGTGGTTTTCTCTTTTAGTTTCCTGGTTTCTCACCTCTGACATCCTTCCTGCTTCTCTTATTCATGTTAACGTTTGGTTCAGTGAAAGTCAGCCCACACAGTGTCTGTACCTTTTTTATTGATTACTTGTGATTTCTTTGGTTCAGGATTTTTGAACATACGTCGTGCTGCCAGTTTTCAAATCTGAAGCCAACCTGGAACACCAGCATCGAGTGTGTGAACGTGAGCTTGCTCACTAGTTTTTTTTAGCTGTTAGGTGCCCTAGTTTTCTAAGTTATCTGAGACATGTAACCTTAGAAGGAAAAACCCTGTCGCCTGTCGTCCATGATTACGTTCAATAGAGCGCTGCAGGGGTGGCGTGTTTCTATAGGCCAGCCTGGAAGTTGGCATTGCCCTGGTTCCCTCGACAAAACCTTATTTCAAGCATCTTACCAACAACCCAATAAAAAACCCACTGACAAGAGGCGAAGGAACCGGAAGTGCAAAAATGCCAACTCATTTCCAGGTTTTCGGACTCCTTCCTGCAGCACTCACTGCCAACATGTCCTGTGTGTTGTGTCTATCTACTGATCTGTGCATGACAACTACAATATGGTCTAGGTTAGGGAAAGCCACCACCCTGACCTCTGACACACTACTTCTTGCAATGGACTGAATTTTGACATCATTTGTGAGGTGCCAAATCGTCCAAAATAAACAAAGATGGCAGGATGGGACACTGGTGAAGTTACCATCACTACCTTTTTAAATAACTACTGTAGCTCAGCAGGTGAGCTGGGAAGTATTACCTTAACAGTCCCAACATTTGTAATTTTTATTTTGATCAGCTTCTCGTTTCATCACAGGAGTCCAGATTCTCCAGCCAGCAATAATGTGCTGATAAATACAACAATGGCCACATGTGGCTAAATGTGAGCTTAAACCTCAATGGAAGTCGTGTGTGTGGCTAAAAACATTACTTAGATGGTAAAAACATCAATAAAGAAACTGGTGGCGGCATAAATCTTTTTTTTTTTTTAACTGAAATATAATTTCCTAGCAGCACCAGATTGATTTTACACCATGAATTATGAGTCCTGCACCCATGAACGTGTTTGGTTCTGGTGTATTTGTTATGTTTTTATTAATGGTTGACATCGAAAAGTCTGTTACATACAAGATGGCTCCCTGTAATTTGCCACCCTGCGTTTATTCATGTCGGGTTTTGTTGTTATTAATTCATGTTACTATTTATCTTTAGTAATTAATACCCTCAACTCATATCCATAAAATTCCCATTATTACCCCATAATGTTCATTATCATATTAGTCATATGAGCTTTGCTTAATTGTGCCGTGTTGTGCATTAATGAATTTGTGCATTAAAGTTTCCTTTCAAAGGAGATAACTGCTGTTGTGAAATTAAATGACAAAATGTCTGGAAGCAAAAAGTTCTGTTATAAATATTCCCTGAATACACTGAATGATGTCACTGTTAAAATGGCAGGGACGTTAACACGAAATGAATCTACATATTTGTTTGAATAAACTGGCAGTTACATCCTGTATCTTCCAGGTTTCAGAGCCACAGAATGATTCACTGTAAATATTGTTATTTTTGTAAAATATAAATATAAGATAATTTAAACGTTTCAGCACAAACATCAAGCGTTGCTTTTTAAAGCACAGTGTCAGAAGTGTGAACTACATGTTGGACAAGAATAAAATATAAAGACAGACAAAAGTTGTGGAAATGCTTCATTGCAACTGCAAAACCAAACAGGATATGGCAAAAAATAAAATCAATTAATTATTAAAAGAAAATGTAAACAATGATGAAACAATGATATAACTAGAAACATAATCTTGTTCATAAAAAGTAAAAATAGAATAAAATAAAGTAATATTAGGTGAGCAAATGTAAAGCTTAACAGGATACAGCAAAGAAAAATGTTTCTGATACACAAATAAACAATATTGATCTTCATGAATAACAGGATGTTGAAATATTAAAAGAAAGTAACTATATGTTGCATAAAAATCTATACATTTTAAGTATAGAGGACAACACCTCCAATAAAAAAAAAATAAATGGCACCAGTGGAAAATGTGCTTCTGTAAAAAGGCGTTTTACAGTTTTACCTCCGTTTTAATGTATTTTCCAGACACTTCATATATCTTCGTTCTGAGTCATCCAGATGCAAATATTTTCCATTTTCTTCTCTGACACAGTGAAAAAACGAATTATAAAGTCCTCCAGTTCTCATAGTGTGTGTGTGTGTGTGTGTGTGTGTGTGTGTGTGTGTGTGTGTGTGTGTGTGTGTGTGTGTGTGTGTGTGTGGTGAGAGCAGCTAACAGGATTGTATCTAACAGGATGGAGGAAGCTGTAATACTGCTGAGGCTGTCAACATGGCGTTCCACTCTGTGAATGATGTGTGTGTTCACTCCAGCCTGCTGCTCACTTTGGCCCCGCCTCAGCATGTGATGTCACCAGTTTCCCTTTAAGATATTGTGATGTAACTGTGGCGTCAGTCAAACCCGACTTTTTGTTGGCAGTGGTGAAGAAATCGTGTGTCATATTTTCTTTAAATTAATATTTTATTTTCACTCAGATGCACAAAATGACAAAAACATCAAATAAAAAATGAACACTAAAAATGTATTTTTTGTTTCCAACACAAAGAATGAACGCAGGAAGGAAACTGTTACTGGCTCCATGAAAAGCTTTCATTAAGTATTTAGATGTCAGATCACGATTCTGTTAAATCAATCAATATCTATTTATATAAAACAGTGTGTTATTACCTGCAGGTGTGTGTGTGTGCGTGTGTGTGTGTGTTGAGTAGAAGTACGCTGCCTGCCTGCTGTCATGCTCGGGTTGATGTTAAAGCAGCGTGGCAGGCAGAGATTGGTAAAACAGATAGATGGCGTGAACGCGTCCAAACACCGCGGGACATTTTCCAAAATGTCTCAATGAGAGAGAGACAGAGAGAGGTGTGTGTGTGTGTGTGTGTGTGTGTGTGTGTCTGTGTGTGTGTGTCTGTGTTTGTGTGTGTGTCTGCCTCTGCGTGTGCGTGTGCGTCTGTGTGTGTGTGTGTCTGCCTCTGCGTGTGTGTGTGTGTGTGTGTGTTACATCTTCCTCCTTTGAGCTCCATTGTCGTCCAAAAAACTATTAAAAACACATCAGTGAGCCTCACCGTCGCTCTGGGTGACATGTTCCTTCATCACCATGAACACACACACCAGAGTGTATTCCGACCCCCCCCCCCCACACACACACACACACACACACACACACACACACACACACACACACACTGTCCTACAGCACCACATCTGGATTCATCCGCTGCTTAAAATAGTCCCCAACAAATACAGCATTTCCTCCTGTTTGTCTTGAGTGAGTTTGTTTCGGTCTTTTCATGGGATTTTTTTCTTTTTTACAATAAAACTTCTAATTCTGCCTTTTCTTCTCTCCTCTTTCTCCCTCTTTCTCCTCCCTCTCATGGTCCCTCCTTCCATCTCCTTCACTGCTCCTCCTTTTTCTTTTACTCTTCTCCCTGCTCCCCTTTATCCTTTATCTCTTTCTCCCTCTGATTCAGACTGTAGTTTTCTCTTTCTTTGTCCTTCCTTCTCTCCTCTCTCCTTCTCATCTTTTTCTAATCTCTCTCCCTCTCTCTCTCTCTCTCTCTCTCCCTCTCTCTCTCTCTCCCTCTCTCTCAGTGGGATGGAGGGATTTAGCAAGAGTTCTCTGTTGGGGTTCGTACTGATCCTCCATCACTGCAATCCTATTGGAGGATGATTAGCCTTGTAATGATGCTGTGCGTGTGTGTTCAGCAGCAGGAGGTGTAGCCACACACACACACACACACACACACACACAGATTCATATTCCCTTCGCCAAGCAAGGTTTTTATTTTGTTTGTTTTTTACTTTATAGTTTTATTTATTTTATGAATTTGTCTGAAACGCAGCTCAGATCTCCAGATTGTGGTCAGAGTTGAAATAAATGAGTTAAGCTGGACAGACGTAGTTTATTCCACCAGATCTGTTGAGGTCTGACGTTCAGTGTGAGGAGGTCTCGACACCTGATTGATTACCCGAATGAGCAACGATCGGATGGCAGGTCAGACATTTTGGTCGGCAGTTTGAGCACTTTTACAATCCAATATCCAACATGGCCGCCATCAAAAGATCCATTTTTTACGCTGCAGTGAGATTGTTTTAATATTACTCTTTTTTTTTTTATTCTATTTGACATGGACACACACACACACACACACACACACACACACTCACACACACACAGAGGTTTTAATCCTATAATTTGGTGGGTTCATTTCACCAGATGAATGGGTTATTGTGCCTTTATCATCGATACAAGACTCTGGTGCTCGATCATTAACACTCCTCTCTCTCTCTCTCTCTCCCTGTATATCTGCCTGTCTAAAGGACCTCACTCGACCTCTCTTTTTTTATTCTATTGTTTTGTTTCTTTTCACTCTTTCTCCTCCTTCGTTCCTCCTTTTCTTCATGTCTTCTGTCAATCCCTATCTGCTCTTGTTTTTTTTTCTCTTTTTCTTTTTCCTTCTTTTTACTATTCCTTGTATTTCCTTAAATCTCTCTTTTATCTCCTTTCCTTCACCTCTCCTCCACTTTCTGCTTCTCCTTCCCTTCACTTCATCCCTTCCCTTCCTTCCTTTGTTTCTTGCTTTCCCTCCTCTCTCCCTCAGTAGGTAGATTGGTTTTGGCACTCAGTCCCCTGATCAGTGAACACACACACTCGTAGCGAGCGGCGGTGTCATCGCCATGGCGATATCAGCAGGCGGGGCTTAATCCAAAGTGACACTTGTTCTCTGCCTTCCTTTCCCATCGCCATGGAAGCAATTACCCTCCTCCTGAAGGGCCTTTTGTCTGAGTGTGTGTGTGTGTGTGTGTGTGTGTGTGTGTGTGTGTGTGTGTGTGTGTGTGTGTTCTCGTCCTCCCTGGAGTTGACGGGGTGGAACCTCGGCTGCGGGTCACCTGATTGGCTGAATTGAAAGACGGGGGGGGGGGGGGGGGGGGGGAGAGAAGGAGAGAGAGGAACAGGGGGAGCATCAGAGGGAGAGCGAGGTTAAACAGAAGAGGAGGAGAGAGAGTTCTCACCTCTCTTCTCTCTACCTCCTCCTTCATCACTCTCTCCTATCTGGTTTCCCATTCTTCCTTTTTTATCTACCTTTATCTTCTCTCTCTCCCTCTTTTATCTGAGTTTTTTAACTATACAAGCAGAACCTAAACTTTTGCACTGTGGGGAAACTATCTTAGATATAGTTAAGATTAAAGAGGAGCTCGTGCTCTAGATATAAAAAAGAATATCCTGCTTTATGGACGCGCACTTTGCAGCCAGTGGATACCACAAACCATCAAACCTACAGCCGCCCTCCTCAGTGAAGCCTCGGAACAAAAGAGGACAAAAGTCCGAAATTAAACACAAATTCCTGACACCTCGGTGCGTTTCAACAGACATTAATAATTACCATAAATCACATAGACTGACGTTTCTTATACAGTTATCACCAGAATAAAGCACATCATGTACAGTAGAGGTATAAGCAGTATAAACACCGCAGCAGCTGCATCACACACACACACACACACACACACACACACACGTTGACACCGGCGAGTGGGTTGCAGCCCATTAGTGAGTAAGCTGTTGTGCTCACTTACCTCTGAATGGCACTCCCTGCTCCTCCACTTACATATTACTAAATTGTTTTCCCAATTATGTTTTTGTGACAGATAATCGCTGCCTGGATTATGTTAACAGATTTCTTTGAGTAGATGAAGTGCTACATTTGTGTACCACAGCGATGGTGGTCAGGTTTAGGCAACGGAAGCACATTTGTTTTCTGACTTCTTTTCTAATAACCTGACCTTCAGGCCTGGAAGGAAGGACCAAATATGTGCCACTGACAATGTCCTGCCTGTTAGGACGGACCTCCCACTCTTCAGGCAGTTGATTAATACAGGCCCAGAATCAGGTTTATTACTTTAAAGCTTCCAGATTTCTTTTTTGGCTGCAGTTTGAAGTTGTGATTGAATCTGTTCCTAAATGAACCCTGAGACTTTGTCCCTCTTTCTTTTCCTCTTCAGACATACAAAGTGTCTTTCGCCCCTCTATCTCTTTTTCTCTGTTAATATCTCTCTTTTTGCATTATTTAATGTTCCGTCTTCCTATTTTTAACGTGCGCTTGCTCGCTAACACACCTTTTTATATCTGATCGTCCATCTTAACCTGATTCAAATCAGTGCCGGCTTTGTTTAAGTTTAAACTGTGTTTGTGTGTTTAGGTGTGCAAAGAGAGAGATTTCTATCAGTTGTTAAGGGCCTCAAACTCCACAGATTGTAGAGGTGTGTGTGTGTGTGAGAGAGATGGCTATCAGCGGTCAGGACCTCAAACCTCCCCAGATTTCCCCGTCGGCCACCGTGCAGCGTTCCTCTGAGCGTTATCTCCCGCCTTCATCTCTCTCTTCATATTGCTCGCCGTGTTTCTCTTTATCTCATCGGAGACATTCCTGCATGGATTTTATTTTTTTTAATATTCTTCTTCTCAGTTTGGCCTCTGTGGATGGATGAGCTGATCATGTAAACAGATACTCTGATATCTGCACAGAAGAGAAAAATTAAGCAGGGAGTTTATTCCAAAATATAAAGTGAGCAAAAGTGGATTTCTGTTGAGAGAAAATGAGGCAGTAAATGTGCTTCGGTCTCCGAGGGATGTAACCACACAAGTCAGTAGTCGTGCAGTTTGCTGCTTAAACAGAGAATAGGTCTGTCCTATAGTTGTGTTGTGTGAGGCATTCAGGTTCTTGTCTTTGGGTCTCTGAAAGCTGCCACATGGAGGTTTGAGAAGTCACACATCAGAATCAGCAGAGCTGTGATTTAGAGGGAGATTATTGGCTGTTTGAAGTCAATTTAAAGTTATAAGCTTCTTGTTTTACTGCAAACCTGTTAAGGACTGATTTGTTGTGTGACTATCGTAGGTTTGCTTCCTGACTGTAGGATCTATATAGTTGAATAGTGTATAACATTGAATATAAGTTAAGAAATTTAGATTTCCTTGAGAGTTTCTTGACATCCAAACTCCTGTTTTCTCCACATTCTCTCCAATCATCTGTGAATGTGAACCTGTGATTAAGTGAAGCGACGTGAGGCTTTATTTCAATGGGACGGGTTAAGGCCTCACCACGTTTCAAGTGAATAGTTCCTCCTACGTGTCGTTTGGCCAAAATCTAAAGAGAACAGTGTTGATACCCGTTCACTCGAAGGCCTGCGGTCGAAGCCTCGTCCCGGCTGCCTCCCGCTGCCCCTCCGATCGCTCTCCAAGGACGTCGATAATTTGAATCATTAGTCAAGGAGCCACACATTCACACCTCATTTGGTCAGTCGGAGCATCTGACTGTGTAATTGTTTGCAGAGCAGCTAAAGGGTGGCAGCCTGGCTGTAAACTGACGAACGAAGGATTGTCTCAAAGGTGGGATGAAAACAGGGAGTTGGGTGAGGCAGGTCTGGTTTTCTCACCACTTCCTCTCCACGGTGTGTCAGGATTTTATTACGTGTTTGTTTGACTGGATAGAAATCTGATGCTTTTCCATCATAGATGAGGCTCATGGTAGAAAGGCACCTAAATGTAAGTGTGGCAGGTGCTCTGCAGGTGCTCTGGACTGCAGGGTAACAAGGCGCAGCAGCAGTGGTGATATCTAAGGTGTATTGATGAAAATGTATCGGAGATATTTCCGAACACAGACTCGCTGTGTGTGAGGAGCTCAGACGGTAAATCAGCCCCAGTCCGTCCTGTCACATGACTGATGGTCAGTTTGACCTCCAATTGACCTGGAAGTTAAACCTCGACCACCCGGTGACCTTCCCAGCATGCTCTCTGCCTACGCGCTCTTAAAATAGTCACACATGCACATACAGAAACACACGTATCTCTTCCTTTCAGCTGACAAGCTCTTTAAAAAGCCATCGACCCACCTCGCTGAACTTTACGACATGATACACACACACACACACACTTTCTCACACACACTTTCACACACACACATTCTCACACACACACACACACCTCGCCTGCCGTGACAAGCTCTTTAAAACACCATCAAGTCACCCGGCTGAACTTTACGACACGGTTTCATTTCATGTTTATAAGACCCAAACACGTACACACACACACACACACACACACACACACACACACACACACACACACACACAAACGCACACACCGATCACAACAAGTGTTGCATTTACCTACTCAGCCGGTACATGATAAATATGTCTGTTTGAGTCAAGGTCAAACACACCTCCTTGTCCACTTACACACACTCCCACATATCCACACACACACACACACACACACACACACACACACACACACAGCAGACAGACATGAAGACATATTTGTCGTCCATCAACATAATGTTTTCGTAGTTTGTGGAACAAATAAATTCCATGCTGCACATTCTCCCAGCAGCCATCACTGCACGCTTCACACACACACACACACACACACACACACACACACACACAGATATCTGTGTGAGTAATTACGGTGAACATGCGTTTTTTAAAACCAAAATCTGTGGCCTTTATTGTTAAAAGAATCTGGAGGTCAAAATGTTAAAATAAATGTACATCATTCTTTTTTTAAATGTCCCCTGCTGACTGAAGACCAGGGCCGGGTGTCGAACTCAATACTCGCACATCACTGAGTGTCAGAAACTGTGAGGTACTTCGACATCGACTGTGTGGTTAATCTGGTTTAGTTACGACAGGATGGATCCTGATCTGACGTAAAGCGTTCTCGTCAGCGTCTTTGGTTTAGTCAGCGATTTGAGATCTTTTGGCTGCTTTCGTGAAAATGAAAAACTTGTTGATATTTCTCAATAGCACAGAGCGAGAAGAAGAAGCAGCAGTCCAAGCTGCAGTAGCTGGGCTCCGTCCAGTGACTGTGATAAAGCTGCAGGTGGGAAGATGGATGCACGGTGCTCTCACCCCTGGCCCTGTGTGGGCTTGTGTTTATGTATCGACCTAAATAGCAAATACTTACTCCAGTACTCCAGTTACTCTTAAACTCGGCTGAGTTAAACTGTTGATTGTTAATGGTGATTTGATGGTATGTATGTGTGTTTCACAGTTTATCATGATGAGCTCTCGTTGTTTTTCCCACTTCAACATCCTGTTTCAATTCAGTAAGTACAGATTCTCTTTCATGGGACACTTTTGAACCAGGTTTTCAGTTATTCACCAACAACAGAACTGTAGTTTTATAAGACTGTTAGTTTGGTGTATATGGCACTGGAGATTCCACTGTATAGGGTCGGGCTTTCATTTTTAGGAGATGTAATTAACTTTTCATTGGAAAGCAGTGGCTAGCAGCATGTTTTGCAGTTGTTTTTCTCTCTGGAAGTACAGATAATCTCATATTCCATCCTTATGGTCCACTTCTGTAGAACACATTTGCTGTTTGAGAGATACAGTCAGTTATACTGTCATGGACACCGGCGATGGCAGGATGAGCTGACAAAGACGTCGAAGCTGAACGGCGTGCGGACGGTTTACCGATTAAAATTCATAACAAGGACGTTCAAATTTGAGCGGGAAAATGAAATCAATGAAGTGTAAGTTTGAGAAAGAAAGTGATTACTCAAATTAAAAGAGTAACCGGTTACATTTTGTTCCTCTCCTCCCCCTTATCCCCTCTCCTCCCCCCCCCCCCTTCATTTAGTGTTTGTTCTCCCTGATAAATAAATGACACAGTATGAAAATGATATTCTTTGCCAGATGACAGCCATTTTTCATCTCTAGCCCTAAACAACAACTCCTCCTCCTCCGAAGTGTTTGTCCGCTATCCCTCCATCTCCTTCTCTTTACTCCCCTCCCCCCTTTTATCCCTCTAACACTTTTTCTATCGCTTTCTTTTTTTTGGCTCTGGCAAAAATTAATCACCTGTGTGTGTGTGTGTGTGTGTGTGTGTGTGTGTGTGTGTGTGTGTGTGTGTGTGTGTGTGTGTGTGTGTGTGTGTGTGGCCGGCAGGAAGCCCACAGAGGTTTTTAGCAGCTGATTTATTGCAGAGTTAATTCATAACGGCGTCCGATGATGATGAGAAGCCGCAGGAAAGTATGGTCGTCACCGTTGTTGTTGAAGGGTGAGAGAGAGAGAGAGAGAGAGAGAGAGAGAGAGAGAGAGAGAATAAACAGAGCAGCTCTTTGATATAAAGTGATAGAGTGGAAAGTGATGCAGAGGATGAAAATAGAAAGTAATGGAATAAAGGAAAGGAGAGACAGATTGTCAGGTGCTTTATGGTGTCGTATTAATATGAGGTAATACAGTAAAGGAGGGAGGAAGGTTATGTCTCTTGGCGCAGTTTGAAGTTCATACTTATTTTGATCTGCAGGAGACATGTGAGCGAAAAGTGAAATGTCCCTTTTAAGCAATGAAGAGGAAGGAAAGTGGTCAGGTGATCTCATATCTACAAATTGTCCTCTCCTACACTGTAGTTCCAGAAGAAGTGTGATTCATCTTTTCCCAAACCTTGGACATGGTCACTTCATATGCAAATGGGGGTCACAAGAAAGAAATAGTTATACAGCCCAATATTGCAGATGTTCCTCAAGGGGCTTTACAGTCTGTACAGACACCCTCTGGGAAAACAATGCAGGAAACCCCAAAAAGAGCAACAGAGTCGGGATCCCTCTTCCAGGATGGACAGACATGCATAACATATCATGCATAGAAATACATTTTATTTAGATTTTATTTAGATTTTGCAGAAACTTCTGTGGATATGCCAGCGCTGTTGAACAGCCAACTGAGCTATCGTGCACAAGGACAAGGAAGTGTTCCTGAGTTTTGGAGATTACCCATAGTTGACACTGCATGCTTGAAAACTTGCTTGTGTCCCGTGATTTCCTCAAACTTTATACATTATACAAAACTAAATAGCTGGAGTAACTGTTTAAGAATGTTTAACTATTGGTTTAGTTTAACACATATGTTTTACATATTATTTCTCTGGATCTTATTTTGTTTCTCCTTATTTGGACATCTTACGATAATTGTAATTTAGGTACAGTCAAACATTCCTGCACAATATTTGTTGGAGTTATTGACTTTGTTTGTTAGTGACTTTAAGTTTTCTGCTCCACTGACACATGAAGCACTTCGAAGTCTACTGTCAATTACATTCTGCACATCATTTCATATCATAATCTTATCTCACACACTGTTGTTCTGTGCTGCAGGCTGCAGGCGCTGAGGAAGGAGAAGTCACGGGACGCGGCGCGATCGCGGCGGGGAAAGGAGAACTTTGAGTTTTATGAACTGGCCAAGATGCTGCCGCTGCCGGGCGCCATCACCAGCCAGCTGGACAAGGCGTCCATCATCCGGCTCACCATCAGCTACCTGAAGATGAGGGACTTCGCCAACCAGGGGGACCCGCCGTGGAACCTGCGCATGGAGGGACCGCCGCCCAACACCTCCGTCAAAGGTAGGACGGACACGGAAAAGGGCTGGAGGACGGGGTTAGACACTCTGTGTAGTTCCAGGACAGAGTTCTTTAGGTTTGTGCAGCTGAAAGACTCTTTAAGGAGCCAGGGAGAAAGGGTAATGGTAAGTCTTTCCACCCCTGAACAAGAAAGGTTCAATTAGAAGCTACAGGGAACCTTTT
Organism: Lateolabrax maculatus; assembly: GCA_031216445.1. Classification (NCBI taxonomy): domain Eukaryota; kingdom Metazoa; phylum Chordata; class Actinopteri; order Acropomatiformes; family Lateolabracidae; genus Lateolabrax; species Lateolabrax maculatus. The sequence continues at coordinate 24,341,903 of CM062205.1, forward strand.
AATTGATTTAGTTTTTTAATATTTCTTATGAGAAGCCTTTATACTCGGGGGTGTCTGGGCTGGTTAAAGTACGTTTTGTCCTTTTCTTGTTGCTTCTTGGTTTGTTTTTTGATCATTCTCAGTTTATCTTTGGCTTTCCTCCATTATTCAAAGCAAGAAGGTCACATTTAGGGATCTTATGATCTTATTATAGAACATTTTACTTTTTTTAAATTACTAAATATAATCTATTGCAGCTTGAAAGCCTCACTGCTGAACTCTACTGACCATGTTTTTCAGTTCAAACTGGTATAAACCTCAGTTGCTTCAGCCAAAAACGATCAATGCTCAGCTGATACAGACGAGGGTTTGGACTAAGCTGTGAAACAGATGATTGACAGTTTTCTGACATCACCATGAACCTTTTCTGATGCATTAACCCTGTCACTGCCGTTTGTTTTCTGTTTAAAAACTTTTCACCTTATGTCAAACAGACTTAATTGATTAACACATTTTGGAAGTTTTGCAAGACTGCCAGTGTAGTCATCATCTGATCACTAAAAGTTCACTGAAAGTTTCTTTGAATCTTATAGTGAAAACTGAGCTGCTGAGGTGAAGAGATGTAGTCTGTAGCAACTTTGCTCGGCCTGGATATAAGGTGCATTCAGATTCAAAACTTTCCAGGAAGTGAAGACTGTTTCTTTTATTTTTCCTCCAGTTTCTCTCTTGCTTCCTCTTGTCTATGTGCATTCATGGAAACATTCAGCTTCAGAAAAAGTACAAATGTATCTGTGAAGGGGAATCATTTTAAACGTGTGCGGACATATTCCACTTAAACCTTTTCAATGACTTTGTATGCAGTCGCACTGCCTCTAAAATTCACCTTGAGTTCAGTCAGAACGCAACTTTTTTGCTGATAAAGTAGAATAGATTAGATTTTTTTATAACTGAAAAACGAATGTTGCATCAGTTGTATTTTTTCCCCATCTTGTCTGCACAAGAATGAAGAAAACCCTTCAAGGGCTCCGTATGATTATTACAATTATTATAATAACTAATTTTTTTTTCAGTTCAGCTTTAAAGCATCACTACTTAACATTATTATTGTAATAGATTAAGTTTTCTGACTCAAATTACTTCAAACTTAGTCTTTCGGCTCTAACAGTTACTTAAACTGTAAACTGAACCATGACAGCAGCTTCAGTCTCTTATTTATCCTCCGTATAATCTCGCCTTTGCATCTTTAAACAAACCTTTTCATTCTAATGAATCTGAACATACAAGCAAAGGCATATCGTGCCGGCGGGGAGCAGGACTGCAGTCTGGCCCTTTAAACTGCTATCAAACAACATGGAAAAGCTGTGGAAACACACTCGCACACACACACACACACACACTGCTAGTTTCTGCGCTAAGTGATTTTCTGTGAAGGGAACATTAAGCTTTGATGAATTTCTGCCTGGAGTACCAGAGTATACACAGCACTTGTGAATCTAAGTGGAATTTGCCTTTGAAATGGGCCCTTTGTGCGACACACTTAGAGGAGAAGAGGAGCGCTCGCTTTTAAAAGGGACGTTTGGGCTTGTAGGAATGACCCAAAGATGAAAGCAAATTGCCTGAAATTTCTGGTGGCGAGTGTGTGTGTGTGTGTGTGTGTGTGTGTGTGTGTGTGTGTGTGTGTGTGTAGGAACTACAACCAGGATATTTACCTGTACGTGGAGCTAAAATGTGTACAAGGACAAGATTGTAGCTCAGTTTGTGGGAATGTGTAAATAAAAGTAAATGCTTGTGTGTTTGTGAAGGTGCAATTGTGTGTGTGTGTGTGTGTGTGTGTGTGCATTTCTACACATGTGCATGTCTCTGAATGTGTGTGTGTGTGTGTGTGTGTGTGTGTGTGTACGTGCACATACCCTCGCCACACAACAGCAGATGGCTTCATTGTCGTGGGCGCTTTGAAGAGGCACATGCATTTTAATGAACAGAACAGAAACGTATAAGCCAAGTCGGTGTGTGTGGCGGATTGTTTCGGAGATTGCAGCACAGTGTGTGTTGGACGTTTTCCTGCAACACAGTCCTACATCCCGTCACACACACAATTGTGTTACTACACTTCTGAGGACCATCACTGACACCTGACCTGTCCCTTCACCTAAACCTTCCTTAAGGAACCCTGATTGTCTGGAAAAGAGTCTGTTTGAACATTTGAACACCTTAAACAGTTTAACACCGTTTAAAATCACAGCTCGAGGTATGTTTGAAAGAGGAATATCACCACGGCTGGTTTATCAGTTTAAAAAGATACGATACAAGACCCCTTCAAGTGATATCGATACATTTGATATCTATTTTTTCTTTCTATTTCATTAGATTCCCTTCATGTGAATGGAAGCATTCAGTTATTAAAAAGCTTCCACTCCTCCCACCAAAATGATTTGTACACAAAACATTTAGAAAGTGTTCAAATTATTAAAATATGTATTAAATACCTGTAGAAAACTGCACAATGAAGTATTTTGTGGGCAGTATAATTTTAAACACCACATGAGGTGCTTGATCGTGTTACTGGTATTCCCAGTTTTTCCTGAAATAATCCTTCCACATTTCATGCATTTATTTCATCAGACTCCACAGGCGTGCAGTAAAGCTCTACTTGTGATCACATTAAATCAGAGAAGGCTTGTGGTGATTGGCTGCAAGCAAAACCATACGAATAGTTTTTTTTTTTTTTTGTAGATCTAGGTATGAAACAGATTGAATGCAGGTATCTTTTAACTGGAGACATTTCCATACTACTTAGTACTGGGCTACTTTGTTCCTTAAGGTGTTGACACCCAACAGTTTACCCACAGTATTAGCTGCTTTGGTGCAGTCTCCACTCTCTCATCAGCCTCCTTTCAGGCAGCCGCAGGCAGCTGTTTTCTAGCCAACAAGCTCTGATAAATTCACTGTACACTGCCTGCCCAGCACCAAACAGCAGACGGACACAGTTAGATACCAGTTAAGTTGCTGGTGGATCATTTAGCAGTTAAACACACCAAAAACTGCTAAAAGAGAGTGAATATTGGACTGACATCCATCAGCTGACACAAACACGACTCCAACTTCATGTTGCTCTGTCT
>CM062205.1:24350000-24357500 GCA_031216445.1 Lateolabrax maculatus
TCATCCACTTAGCATTACATACAGCCAGACTGCCGCTTTATACAAAATCAACCTCCTGCTTAGTGAGACTGTAAGCGCTGAGAGAGAGAGAGAGAGAGAGCACGAAAAAAAGAGGCGCATCAGAGGAAAGAGACTGAGTAGAAAAATGAGAGGGATAAAGACGAGACGGGGGAGAAAGAGAGAAAAATAAACGAGACAGTCAATTAGAGAGACAGAGGCTATCAGTGAGGCTGAGAGAGGGAGGCAGAGAGACAGAGAGAGAGAGCAGCGGGAGTCTCGTCTCGTTATGATCCATCTCGTCTCTTTGTACCAGCTGACGTTTTTATGATGCGGCCTGCTGGCTGGGCTAATGGCTTCCTCCATTATACTGAGGGAACACAGTGACCCCGACACCCGGATAAACACGGCGCTCACATCAAACCCCTCCCACCGCCCGGCGCTGCAGCCGGCAGTCCGGCCGTGATTCAGCTGAACTGGGCTTCTTTCAGAGGCAGATCTGGGAGGAGGTGAAGGGAGGACGGAGGGCTCGGGGCTCTGCAAGGACCGAACTTCCAAAATGAAACAAGATCCCATCGATGGGCTGATGTTTTCACTGTAGCCTGGAAGATACTGGAGTCTGATGTGATTAGGATCCTTTTAATTGTGATCAAGATATATGTGACATTCATTCAATCTACTCTGACTTAGGGGACTTGATGGGATAATCATTGAACAAGTTAACCATATACACTTACCTGTACTCGAGATTAGATATTATACAAACATATATATGTGCAACTCACCAGCAATGATCCTTACTGTTAACCTGTTTATATTTTTTGCATTGTGTATATTTTTGATTTGCACCTATGATATTTTATATTTGCACTCTTTGTTACTTTGTTCTGCAACTGGTGAACAACAATTTCCCTCAGGATGAATAAAGTTCTGTCTTATCTTATCAGTTGAAAAATCTAATTATGGGTGTTCACTTGTGGACACTATGTGGTGGCAGCCCTGTTTCTAAACTACCTTAAACACATCTGTGATGCAGATATGGATATATATGCAATAAGCTAATGTTGGGTGGGCTGAGTTAACAAACATCATTGAGAAAACAGTCTCAAGGTCAACTGAGTAGCTGCTGTGAAGCTTTTGATCATTTCACATGATCTTCATTACAGAGTTTTTCTAAGTTGTGGTAGGATTGCACTGTTAAAATTTTCTTCTGAGCACTCAGAGGACTTGTTGTCCATCCTCGCAGGTTTGAGTTGATGGGAAAATCAGAATCAGATTAGTTATTGGTTGTTTTTATTCTGTTGCCAGGAGACACAGCTGTCGATCAAATCTCAAACCAGACTCCATAAAGTCCTCATGAAGCAGTTAAAAATAGTTTTAACCTTGATTGTTGCAAATTTAACCACAAATATTAAATATTAGAGATTAATCCTAAACCAAGGTGCAACTTTTAAATTAAATGATTAATATTTCAGTGTGTATACTCAAAATAACGGCGATTTGAGACATCGGTGTCGTCTCAAGGTTGTTTACATATTTTTAACCTAGACAACAAGCGCTTTGCTTTGAGTCTAGTTAGTCTTAAAAAGCTCTCATAAGAGTTAAAGAAAATGGGTATCCTGATATGAACTCTTTAGCCCACCAGTGTGTCCATCATTATGGTCAACGATGCAATTGTTGCGGCCATAAAGCACATGGTGTCTTGGTTTTGAACATTACAATAGTGTTGGAACAAGCAGAAAGCGTACATATCGTATGCAACGATGTCAGACACTGTTTGGAGGGAACTGAGAGGTGTGTTGATCCAGATTTGCGTCGACAGATCGTGAGCCCCTCTCCAGCTAACACCCTGATCTCCCTCCAGCTGTTAAATTCAGGTTAGTCGTCATTTAACAGCAGGATCGTCCTCCCACTGATGTCTGATAACAACAACACGACTCCTGTCCCGAACTAAAGCACAGTGGGACTGAACGGAAGCATATGAAACACAGAGCCTCTATTATTCAGACTACATCATGTTCACATTGGAAGATAATTGTCATTTCCTTCCCAAAGACCCCCCATCCAGTTGTAATCACTTCAGCCTTTTTCCCGCGGATCTCATCTTAAACCTAAGAAGAGCCGAGCAGGGCAGCTGCTGCTTCGGCACATAATAAACTTGTCAAACGCTGCTTCGCCTCTCTCGCTGTAGGAACCCGCAGCGTTGCCGTCGGCCCCCGGCTAAGCCCCGCTCGGCTCTGCAGCGAAGACGCCGCTCCGTCCGCCGGGCGAAAAACCGCTCGCAGCGCATGCTCGCACTTAATAAACAGAGAGTAATTTGGCCAGCTGCGAGTGTGAGATGTTTTGATTCCTGAGTCGCAGTGTAAAGAAAAATGGAATGACAGAGGGAGAGGGAAACAGCAGTAATTATAAAACTAATTACCAAATGCTGATGATGCCCATAGGCTTTGCATAACTAAATTTAGACGAGGAAATTGCTTTCGGCTGCCGACGTGGCTGCCGGGCATTTCGTTCATCTCTCTTTCTTTCCTCCTCCCTCTCTCTCGTCCTGCATGCTGTCACATACTTGCACACCAAAGAGGAAAAAATAATCACCATGGAAACAATTACTCAAACACCTTTTTCTTTTTTTTCTCTCCTCTATCTTTTTTCTTTATTTTGTTGGCAAACACAAAACAGCTCCGGGAAGTGTTGTTGTCCAACAATGTGTTGTAATGACAGAAAATATAGTTGCTTGTTTCTGTTTACCCCCTGAAAGACGTTACAATTAACAAGAACACGGGGATGCTCGGAGAGAGGGAGACTGAGAGTCATTCACTTATTGAATCAGGCCGTGTTTCTCTCTGCGGGTTTGCATATGAAATGACATGTTTTTGTCTCGCCGAGTGTCTACATGGATTTGTACACAGCTGAGTTCTGGTTTTCCTCCGCGGTGATCTCAGAGAAGCAGTTGGCTGCCTGTTGCACTTTCAGTTAGACCCCACTTTGATCACCAGTCTGTGTGTTTCCATTATAACGGTCTTTCTGTTCACAGTGACGTGACTGAGGAAGTGTTCACATTAGAGCTTTGTTATTGGCTGAACTGAAGGAATTTGCAGGAAAGTGTCTGGCCCAGTGGTCGGGAACATACCTGGTCACTTTTCAATCACTTTGCTGTGTCATGAGCCACCTGTGATGAAGATGATGGCGATCGAGGAGATTCCAGTGTTTCGTCAGGGCATTTCATGAACTGTTGAGGCCTTTGAGGACTTGCAGGTTTTTTGTTTAGAGACAGTTTCATGGGATTCAAGGGTTGTTTCCCAACAGTTCCAGCTGTTTTTCAGGGGACTCCTGTTGTTTGCAGGGGTTTTAGGAGTCTTTAGGGGCCTTTAAGTCATTTACAGGGTTTAAAGGAGATTTCAGAGGATTTCCTAAGGGTCTTTCAAGTGACTCTGGACTGTTAGCAGGTATTTTAGGTGTGTTTTGAAGAGTTCTAGGCTTCTTTAATGGGTTGCATTGTATTCATTTACAGGGTTTATAGTATGTTTCAGGAGTTGTTTAAGAGTTTCAAGGGTTTAAGAGTTTCAAGGGAGTTTCAATGGGGTCTATGACTGAATAGTAAAGACACTGAACATGAACCATAAGGTCTTCGGCTCGAGTATGTACCACCTCATTTCTTGTCATTTCTCTACTGTCATCTAATAAAGACAGAGAGAGTCTAAGAGTGTTGAGGGATTCAAGGGATTGTAGGTGTTTTCTGGGTTGTTCTAGCGGGTCTGTGAGGGCTTGTAGGTGTTTACGGAGCTTAGAGAGGAATTAAGGAATTGTTTGAGACAGATCCAAGTGTTTAGTGATGCTTGGATTATCTGATTTTAGGTGTCTTTTAGATATTTCTGGATGTAATTGAAGTCTTGCAGGTGTCACTTATTTTTTCAAAGGTTGTTTTAATAGTCTTTGGGTTCTTTAAATGCACTCTGCGTTGATCACAGGGTCTTTTAGACCAGGTGGGTTACAGGTGTTGTTTGAAGTTTCCGAGGGTTTTGGGGTTGTAAATCCCGGCCAGGTTGTTTTCCAAGGGGCTGAAAGGATTCTCTGGGCTGTTCAGTAGTTGTTGGGGAGTTGTAGGAGTCATTGCTGATTGCAGTTTAGAAGTTAAAGACGGTCCCAAATGTTTTCAAGGGGCTGGATGTTTACATGGATTTCACATCTTCTCGTCTTTTAGATAGTTCTTAGTTCTTAGTGCCTTTACAGGTTGGAGGTGCCATTTACAGGGTTTAGGAGTTTAGAGTTCAAGAGATCTTTCATGTACATCTGCATTGATTACACACAGGCGTTGCTTAAGAGAGTTCCAGGCATTTTCCATCGATTTTTGGTGTCTTTAAAGAGGCTGGTGGTTTTCATGGGTTCTTGAGTGAGTTTAAGGAACCCTTGAGAGGGTTTTAGGTGGTTCAAGGGAACTGGTATATCTAGATCTGGTCTACAATTGCTAATTGAGGATGAACAATAAAAACATCCTGTACATACCTTTGTTATGTAACCTTTCCCATCAGGCCTGTCATTTTCTATTTCCAGGAAATCCCACAGTTGTTGGTATCACTTTGTATTAATCATAGTGAGACTCTTGTGAAGGACGTTTACCCATTAGAGCTGATGTCCTTACTAACCCAGTTATACATCTAATGTCCTTTGCTAATCTGTTTATCTGGCTTTCCCCCCATACCAGACAAATGGGACATTATTGGCTTATGTACTGTACACTGTTAGGCCCTCAGCAGTCAATCATGCACTCTAATATTCAGAAAGGCAAGCTTTGACACTGAATTAAAACCGACATGAAAAGCGCGTGTTGAACAAAGTAAAGTATTTCCAATCAGGTGTAATTGGCTTGTCGGAGCCAGCGGTGATATATGTTGGTAATTAGTTAAGCGGCCTGAGTTTGTCTCAAAGGGTGTTTTTTATTTTTTAATTATTTTTTTCCCCCTCCTTCTTCAGCTGATCGTGAATCAAAATGTCAGAATAAACTGGGGAATAAGGAGCTTTTTAAAGAGCTGCAGCACCGATTGCCAATATACAGGATTGGACCGGACGGGAGTAGGCATTTAGAGTATACCCTCCAAAATATATAGAAATATAGTTACTGTGGAAACTGTGTATGTGCAAGTAGAGGGAGAGGTTACAATATACACACTACTTTGTATACCACACATGCTGATAAAATTGATTGTTTTTATGTTTTAACTAAAGTTGAAGGACTTCATAGTTACTTGAAAGGTTGATTCATTTCACAGGTGAAGCAACCAGAAAATTCTGTGTAATTTAATGTAAAATCTAAATGTGCCCACATACTTTGGAGTAATGAATTGTCCAGAATTGTGTGGAGGAAAATTAAAGAAATTAACTACAATCAGTCTGAATGTTCCATTAATTTGGGAGTCGTCCACTGCTGCAAAACAAATTTCTCTCGCCTAGATTAATTGTACTGGCCAAAGAAGTGATTCTAATTAGGATTGTAGCATTTTGTGTGTGAACATAATGAATATTCTCTGAGTCCAACCAAGATCTAGCAAGTATGTGAAATGTTTCTAAGTGTGGAATTAGAAGGTGACCGCCATAATCAGAGCTCTTAATTGAGATTACAAGAGGGAATTACTTTCATGTTTGATTTTGAAGCAACTTTCACAACTTGAAATAGTCATTAAAATCCAGTTTAATGTGGAAAAACAAAAGCTAGTTGCATATTGTGGACACATTTACAGAAATGTAATCTAATGATAATTTCACTTTTTTTATTTGGTCTTTTAATTCACTTTGTTTGGTGGCAAGAAAATGCATGACTGGAAATATATTGAAGTTGCATGTTTCTTATTTTTATAGGATCATTTGAGTTTAATTTGTTATTGTCGACAAATCTCATGTGCAGCCTTAAACTAACAATGAATGTATCTAACAAGTGTTGTATCACAGCCTGATATATCTAATTCCTCTGAGCCACAGAGCTCCACTCTTGTCCAAAAAAACTATTTAAAACACATCAGTAAGTCACATGTTGCTCTGGGTAACATGTTCCCTCATCACCATGAACACATACTCACTGTGGTTTATTTAGACTTAACCCCACACACACCGTCCTGCTGCCCCAAATACTCACTAGAGCACCAAATGTGGATTCATCCACCACTGGAAATAGTCTCCAACAAATGCACTATTCCCTCCTGTTTTTGTGAAAAACTACAGTGACCAGCTTAATTTAGGAAATTATTGAAACCACATATTTGTGAACCATTAGACTTGCAGCTGAGGGCTACAGACAGGTAATATTGAGACATGGACTAACACATTATTGGTTTAGGTCTTTTCATGAATTTTGTTGCAGCAGTTAAAGAAATACAGGTCTGCTATCATCTTCTGCGATAACCCTCTGAGAAATGTTATAGTGCCTCTATGTTAAAAGACAAAATCCTGCACATTTAAAGTTACATACTGCAAAGTCTAGAAGGATGTCATGTCATCTCGCTCCAATCAAAGTACTTGATAGCAGTGAATCTTCTGCAAGAGTCCTGCTTAGCACTGTTATTAAACTGCCTGTCACACACACACAGAAAAGATAATGATGTGGAGGCATAAACAGAAATATATACACACTCTTAGACCCATGATGTGAGCGCGCACAGACTGCTGCACTCTCTGATCGAAAGCAGTGGATTGAATGGATTTTTACAATTTTAAAATGTAACAGGGGAGAGTTGGAGGGCAGCGAGATGAATGAATCAGAAAGAAAGAGAGAGAATTAGATCAACTGGAGAGGGGGAGAGAGAGGGCGGTCGAGCTTGTGTTTGCTGGGCCGTGAAGCGTTCAGCTGTGCCGCCATTTGAACGCTCCGTTAGCAGCCGAGCCATTTCTTAATAACACTCATAACTGCTCCCTGAAACACTCCTCCTCCCGTCCCTCCATCCCTCTATCCGTCTCCATCTGTGCCCTCACATCTCATCCACATCCTTCATCTCTGTTTCCATCTTTACGCTTCCATCTCTCCCTCCAGCCTCATGTTCAGACCAGTGGGAGCACTGAATGGATCTTGGCTTTATTTGAGTTGTTTATACCTCTTAAACAGGATTGGAAAAGTTCATGGTTTGTTCACTAAGTTAATTTATTTATATTGCACCTTTTAAAGAGCAGAGAGCTTCAGTGAGGCTAAATACAAGGTTTTTTGTGTTGAAAAACAGACTTTTATTGTTCCATTCATACACTTTTTTTGACTCAACTGGACTGAAATGTAATTAATTTATTGAAGATTAAAACTTCTGCTGATTTAAAAAGTGACTTAAAACTTGAAGCTGATGGCTGTAAACATGACATGAACTGTGTTGGACTCCCTGGACTGTATTTAATTGTCACACCTGTACCTGCAGCAACACGCCCACACTAACACAGGCCCTCCATCTCACTCTGTCGCTCTGTCTTTTGTTAATGAAGATATTTAAATGTTTCTTCCTGTCAACAAGTCAGATGAAAAATTCTTAGCGG
>CM062205.1:24362500-24417500 GCA_031216445.1 Lateolabrax maculatus
CCTGTTCTCTGTACTCTGCTGCACACTGTCTGTTCTTTACTTTCTCTTTTACCTGTCTGTCTGTCTGTCTGTCTGTCTGTCTGTCTGTGCTTTTGTTTTATCATGGTCTCCTTTTTTCTATATATTTTTTTTTTACTGTTTTCTCTTCTATTTCCAAAGTCTTTTCTCTCCCCATTTCCTTGATTTCATGGCAGCTGTGTGTGTGTGTGTGTGTGTGTGTGTGTGTGTGTGTGTGTGTGTGTGTGTGTGCTCATGCTGTCGAGCTGCAGTGCTAATCGATTAACGCCAACATGTCTGAACCAGCATTGCATTAGTCAACGTCACACACCGCCACCTGCACAAAAGTGTGTGTGTGTGTGTGTGTGTGTGTGTGTGTGTCTGTGTGTGTGTGTGTGTGCAGGGTAGTTAAGCATGAGGGTCTGCAGGTGATTACATTCCTTTAGGATATGAAAGAGTGAGAGAGAGAGGATGGAAATGCAGAGAAAGAGGAAGGAAAATCCTGAGAGAGGAAGAGGAAGGAAAAATGATCAAGAGGGGAAGAAGAAGAAGGAAAGTGTGAGAAGGAAAACAGAAGCAAACAGCAGGATAGAGCGAGTGATGCAGAGGTGGAGAGTTGGAGCGAATTATAATTTTGTGCTGTTACAGCTCCACAAAATCTCAGTGTACCAATATTTAATTTGTTAATTATTAATAATCATTCATTCATTTGTTACACCATTTAAACATCTATTACCAATTCCGGTTACATCCTTATATTTATACATTACAATTATGAATCTAACAAATGAAGAAGTGTATTGAAGTTATAGTTCAATACTTATGGAAGTATTAAACTTCCATAAAGTTGAGGGAGTTTGCGAAAGACAAAGAACGGTTCAGCTCGAAGCAGCACAGGCTGAAATGTGACTTTTGGCATCGCCGGATCAATCTGCTGTGGAAATGATAGGCCTCCGTTAACTCCCTCTCCTGTCCAGTCCCTACACAATGTGTTCAGTTTTTCTATGCTTCTATGCTATCCTACCTCGCCCAGGGTTTAGTATGGTACTTTAAATAAACACAAATAATAAAAAAGGTATTGAAAAAAGGTATAGACTGTGAGAAAGGGCCCTGATCTAATGAAGCACATTTCTTAACACATTTTTAATGAAGTTAGCACAAACCAGAAGACATCAGGCCTGAAATATTCAAGGCGTTACAGTTCTGGGGCCCCAGGGCAGTTGCCCAGTTGGACCAGGCACCAGAAACACCGCATCCTACACTTCCCATAATGCAACATGTAGCTTCTCCTCATTAGACCCATTTAAACTGTTGCCACAGTAAAGTGAATGATGACTGTAGGCAAAAGACACTCACTTCCAGTTTATCCCAAAGGTGTTGGGTGGGGTTGTGCAGGCCAGTCAAGTTCTGTGGCTTTGTGGCAGATTGTCTAAAATATCATTGAATTCTGTTCATTAAGATGTTCGTTCACTGGAACTAGCCCAGACCGAACCTGGAAAAACAGGGACACAAAGAGTATGTCCACTTTTATTTTCACTTCTAAAACACTGTTTTCAGCCACTGGGTTTATGAACAGAATGAGGAACACGTTCCTTGATTTTTGAGCTTCCACTGCTCACTAGAATACATTACAGGAACTTAGTTTTTTAATCAGCTAACTGTGATCGGTTGCTTGCCAACAGTGCCGGTGTAACAAAGCCAATGTGGAAAAAAACAAGGCCTCTCCAGGAATCTGGCAGCAGATTGTAGGAAAGCTGGAATCAAAGGCGGCAGTGACGGAGTTCATCTGTGATGTTGTTTGGATCACAAGATGCTGCGCTTCAAGCGGCAACACCTTCATCTTTGTGTGTCTGAGCCAAAAACAAGGCAGGGAGAGCGAGAGAGCATCTGAATGTGTGTGTGTGTGTGTGTGAGAGAGAGCGAGCAAGTTTACAATAGTCCATAATCAGTGATATTCAACATAAAACCATTCCTCTCTCAGATCTGATCGACTCAGATGTCTCCCTCCCTCCCTCCCTCTCTCCCTCTCAGTATTTGTCTCTCCTCGATGGAGCGATAATATCCATCTTATTACGCTCTGTGCGGAGCTGTCGAGGCTGGAGTGGTGAGGTTAAACGTCCACTCAGGGCTACAGTGAAGAGCATTCGGCTGAAGAGTCAAGCGCTCTCAGCCGATGGAAACGCTCAGGCAGCGTCCCCTCCACTCGTCCCGTCCCAAAAACTCACTCTACACTGGTGGTTTAGGGTCAAAGCACATAAAACAGTGGATGAACCCAGCAATTCTCTACTGTACAGTCCACTTCTGTTCAGATGACTGTAAAGGGTCAGACTTCGCCTGCAAATCCTCTCACCAGTTTTAATACTCTGAGCGGTCATAAGGAAGGTTGTGACCATTTTATATGTGTCCCATGCAGACTTTTTGGCGTGTTGTTTCAGTTTGAGGGACCAGAGGTTGTTCTTTGACGTTTAGTTGGAACTTAATAGCGATCTCCTGCAATCGGTGCTGCATCTCTTTAATTCGAAGGTCCGGACATCTGAGTTGTTGAACCACCTGCATGGTTTTTGTTTTATAGATTTTACACAGCAGAACAATATGCTTCCATCCTAGATTGAAAAATAACTGGAAGAAAGTACTGCAGCTGATGCTGATACCAGCCCGGTATCCTGCAGTAGAAATTACATCCGATTCTGCACCACACAAACTCAAATTCAGTGCCACTGCAGGAAGCAGTATGCCTTTTATGTGGGAAAGTAAGAGTGTGGAGGTGGAGGTGTCGCCCAAGTCCTACCATCATGCAGGAGTGTTTAAGTTGCTGAACCATAACCATAACCACACCCACCAACTATAGTTTTGTTTCCCCAGTCGTAATCAGACACTAGTTACCATGTGCAGATATTGTGGGAAGCGAGAATGTTAAAAACTGGATATAGATAAATCATTGACTATAATCCAGGTTCAGGAGAATGGTCCAGTATCACCACCCAGGCTCCATGTTTTTTACCATCAAACCCCTGACAAAGATGGTGGCAAGCATTCGTTATTATCATACACAGTGGAGAGGTGATGAAGTCTGGGAGTAACAGTGATGATGTGCAACCAAATGTCCTCGGCCGACCCGCCACCTCCAGAGACCCCCCCCCCCTCCGTTTGGTCGGCGCTCGGAGAGAAATCACGTCTGACGCATGGGCTGATGATGATGACATCACCTGTGAGGTAGAAACCACACCGGTGATGTAAAAGAGAAAAATCAATTTGTTCCTTCGTTCTTTTATTCGGTCGTTCATTTGTTGGCTGACTCCTTTTGTCAGATTGTGGTTTCGACCTTCTCTGCGTTTTCCTTCTTCCCGGGAAACAGGCCAACTCTAAAATTACTCTCTGGCACTCGTCTTCCTCTCTCTCCTTCCCTCCTTCCCTCCAGCATTTCCTACTTTGCTTTGTCTTCTTCATGAACCTTTTTTCATTTCCCTATTTCACTTTCCATACTTCTGTCCTTCTTTCCTTTTCTTCTTTCTTCAATTTCCTATTTGCCTAAATTTCTTTCCTCCATCCTTTCCTATCTTCCTCTATACCTCCATCTGTTCCTCTTTTCTTCTTTCTGTTTCCCTCCATGTTTCCATCCCTACTTTCCTGTTTCTGTCCACTTGTATCTCTCTTTTGTCCTCTCTTCCTCTCACCATTTATCCCTCCTTCCCTCTCTCCTTCTGACTGTCCTTCCCTCCTTTACGCTCCTCCTCTTCCTTCTTTTATCTTTTTTATCTTTCTATCCACCCCCCTTCCTCTTGTCTTTTTGTCTTCTCCCTTCCTGTTTTCCTCCCTTTGCTCTCCTTGTTTCTTCCTTTCCTTCTGTCCTCCTAATTCCTTCCTTCCTTCCTTCCCTTCCTGCCCCTCTTCTCCATCTCTTTTGATCCTCCTCTTCTACCATTCCCCTTCTTGTTGTTTCAATCCTCTCCTGTCTTCATTTATCTAGTTGATTAATCTACTTTTTTGTCTTCTTCCTTTCTGTCTTCTCTCCTTTCATTTCCTTGTCCCCCTTCCGCCTCTCTCCTTTCAGTCATTTATTCATTTCCTTCTGTCCTTTTATTTACTTCCTTCCTTTCTTCCTGTCCTTCCACCTCCTCATCTCCCTCCTTGTATCCATCTTTCTTACCTTGTCTTCTACCCTTCCTCAACTTCTTTCTTTATTTTCTTCCTTTCTCTCCCCCCCTTTTCTCCCCATTCCTTTCTATTTACTTCTGTCCTTCTTTCAGCTCATTTCTTCTTTTTGTCACCCTGATCCTCTTGTCCCTTTCTCTTATTGTCCCTCCTTTTTCATTTCTCCATCCTACCTTTCCTACATTTATACATCCTCCTTCTCTTCTTCTCTCTGTCCTTCTGTCTATCTTCACCTGTTCTCCTCCTCATATCTTCTTTTTTCTCCTCTTCTCCTTCCATCCTTTCCCAACTGCTGCTCCTTCTTGTATTCTGCCTCCCTCCTTCCCTGCCCTCTCCCCTCCCCTCCTCTCCTCCCTCCCTCGCTCCCTCCTTCCCCTCCCCTCCTCTCCTCCCTCCCTCGCTCCCTCCTTCCCCTCCTCTCCTCTCCTCTCTCCCTCCTCTCCTTCAGACTCGAACAGTAAAAGCCGCTCTGGCAGCGTGAAAGTTGTGACATTGAGACGTCTGGAACTATTTTAAGCTTCAGTTTTTACTTCCTGGAACTGAATGAAATCACTGAACACCAGCAGCCAAAAACTCTGCCTCCTGCCAAAACTATTTATACCTTTTAATTCATCAAATGAACCCACAGTGGTTTGGAAAAGTGCTATAAATAATGTGTTTTAAACCTCTACTGTAAACGGTCTCCTTGGGGAAATAATGTGACAACTAAAGCTAAAGAACTAAACATGTAGCTTTAGTGTGAACTTCAGATTTATCAGATATTTTAAGATGGACTTCAGTTAATAAATGAGGGTTTGTTAACCAAGGCTGTGAAATATGTAAGCCAAGTTCTGTTATTTAGACCATAGTTACAGTCATTTCATGTGTCTTTGGCTGATTGCATAGCCCAATGTTGAAAAGGTGCATTAATCTCTCCAAGACACAAGCGTAATCTTTACTCATCCCATAGAGTAACTGTTAGTGGTTTCCTCTGTCCTCGAGATAACTGCAGCTACAGTTACACTAAAATTACACTTAAATAAGCCTTTGTTCTGTCTCAAAATCGATCAAATACAAGGCGCACTGAGCTGCTGAATGATCTGTGTCTTGTTGTAGTTCATAAGTACAATTTAATCCCTGTGTTTGACTTTTTTCTTGTATTTTCTGCTATTACTACTAGTACCATTATTATACTGTCCATACTAATACTGTTACTGGCACTACTAACACATCTCCTACTCTTACTCCTGCTCACTGTTGCTGCTTCTAACACTTATCCAAAAAACTTATCTTACCAACTTGCTACTACTGCTGTTACTATTATTACTACCGCTGCTTCTTGTGTGTCCACTATGCAGCTGCTGATACCACAAAAAATATTCTAGCGACAAGTATATGAGTTTACTGAGGTAATCTATGTATATCAGTTTGAATAGAATATGAATTCTCCTAAAAACCTCCTTCATAGATATTTCAGTATACTATAGATATGCACTGCAGGTGTTGTTGGAGCTTGTGTGTTGAAACAAGTCGACTTTATTTTCTGGTAAATTGTCCGGTGAGGTTGGGAGCTTTTAGCTTCACTCTTTCTGCCCTTTTCTTCTCCTTCTGAGGATGAACAGAAGTGAAAATACACCCAGAGCCTGTTTTTCACTTCCAATCTAATAGTTGAAGTGAGGGCATTTGTTTCTCTCTCTCTCTTTCCCTCTCACAAACACACACCCCTGCAGGCTCGTATTGTGCTGCAGTTAATAAAGTGTGCTCTGGTGTGTGGATCAGACCAACAGATAAGGACTGGACACTGATAAAGACTGCGGTAACTCTCTCTGCTCTGCAGACTGCAGACGGCTTCAGCCACTATTTTCAGTTCACACAAAATCCTTTATTTCCATAATTCAGATTTTTTCATTAGATCAAACTAACAAGAACACGATGTCAGAATAAATTATAAAAAACATAATGGCAATTCAGTCTTATTATCAGACTGATACTGATATTAGTGTTAGTCCTATTAGTTCTATGATCTGTGTATTCTATTATGTAACAGTTAATCTATTCAACCAGCAGGTCGTCTCTGACTCTAGAGTTTGTTGCCTGACAAGTAGGGAAGTCGCACGCTATATATGTCTGATATTCACCAAGAAATATTCCAGTAGTACAATCTTTCCTGAACCTTAAAGAGCTCCTCTCGACATGTTTTAAAACAGGCTTAAAGTAATTATTTGTGTCTGATTTGGTTTTTCCACCAAAAAGTTTAATTACCTTGTTAAAAATCCTTAAAATGACATTTACTCCTTCTGTTTCATTGAAAAGATCAAAAGGAATCTATGAATATGCAAAAAAATATTTTTTCATTTCAAAAGTTTAACTACTGGACACAAAACGTCTCCTACTCCACTGAAAAGTCCACTCATAGTGTACGTGCCCTGGAAGCTTCACATTTCCACATCACACCAGACCACGATTGGCTTCTAAACTAGTTGTTGATTTAAGATGAGCACAGAGAAACGTTCCCTCTCCTACAGACAAATATGAAAAGCTTTCTAGTGTCAAACGCTGCCCATGCATCAGTCTGCACAGTGGAGCTCACTGTAGGAAGAGCAATCTAAAACTTAGTTGAATATAATCCAGGGTTTTGTGTGTGACAGGTCGTGTGCCGCAGCCCTGCCTGACCTCGGCCTGTACCAGAGTTTCCAGAGGATTTCTTTGCATGTGACAACCAATGAAACACTCTCACACTCTGTCTGGAAACCTTTCTGCCTCTAAATCAGTGCTGAAGGTTTAATATGAGCCGCCGTGACTTTCTGCCGCTCCGACTCCACATTTAAAAGAAGATGACTTGGACCCTGACGGCTTATAATTAATTAACATCCACCTCCTCCTCCTCCTCTGCCTCAGTCTCTCCATTTCTCTTTTTGGTTCTGGCTCTTTCTTTCTTCTCGATGCTCCTCCTTTCCATCTTCTCCTTCTCTTTCCATCCCTCTCTCCTCCCATCACCGGTGGCATTCAGCCGTTTCCCATCCGAAGCGTAATGTTCATCTCGGCAACTTAATTACGCTTAAATGGGAATCGAGGACAGAGAGATGGAGGGAGGGACGGAGGGAGGATATGAAACCAGAGGGACGCAGGCGAGTAGAAAACCAGCATTTTATCCTGTGTGGATGAATATATCTTGCAGAAAAGTGTTGTAAATCCTCTTTTTCTCTCTTCTTCCATGAGAATTCCCCTCTGTTGATCCCTCTCTCTTCTTCCCCTCCCTCTCTTTCCTTACTTTGTCAATCCCTTTCATTGCATCACCCGTCTCTCTCTCTTGTCAGACAGTTGGTCAGAGTTCATTAATTTTTACTGCTGAGGTAGTTTCCTCCCTGGACTGAGAGCGAGCAGGTTCGGGATCGGTTTCTACAGTTACCGGCTGTAATAAGAGGTGAAACGAGGTGAAAAAATGACTGCGGCTCGCTCGCTAAGTGCTGCTGTTTGAGCTGAATTACACACAAATTTGGATCAAATGTTGTATCAGGAACGCATCAGGAGGCCGAGTGATCCCCCTCGAGTGCTTCTGACTGGTCGGGAAATTCATCCTGGTCTCGTCTACCTCGTGAGTTAGAGCGAGACACTTTGTCAGGTTTATTGGTTAAACTTCCTGGAGCAAGACATCAGAGAGGTCAACGATTATTAGTTACTCTAGCAATGTCTGTCAGTCGGTCCACTGCTTTGGTTCAAAACTGAAATAGCGCAACAAATGTTAGAAAGATTACCCTGATTTGTTTATACGGACATTCATGCTCCCCAGAGGATGAATCCTCCTGACTCTTCATGCAGCGCCTCCAGCACATTTGCTATGAAATTTGATTCATGTTCCTCAGAATTAATTTCTTTAATCTTTAGCTTTTTATCTTTAACATCTTTAATTTGTCCGATACTTTGGTTTTTACCTGCAAAACTGCCAACACTCCCATCATTATTTGTGTTTCTGAATTGGTTTGGCAATTAGCGGTCCTGAAAAAACAGGGGCGTTTTATATATATTTTATATTTCTATTGATACGAAATGTTTAAATAGTCCAATGGATCAGTGACAAAATGGTCATTTCATAGTTAGAAACAGAAAGAAATGAATCAAGTCTGATCAATTCTGCTGACATGGAAACAGAAACAAGGTGAGGACCCCCCCCCCAAAAAAAGCCTTCAGTCCTAAATGAATCTTCCAGCCCAGTATCTCTCAGAATTACATTTATATTTGAAAAACCTGCAGTGATTTATGTCCAGTACCAACGATGGCAACCAAAGTAATGCAACCTGCTAAACCTACAGAGCTGCGAGTGGCTGCAGACTCGTACAGTGAGGATTGATAAATCCATGACACTGTCCATGGTGCTGAAGTAGCAAAGTGGAGATTTGTAATTTTGCCTAATTCTCTCAGTCCTGCCCTTCTGTCTGTTTCGTCTTGGATGTATTTACCTGTCTCTATATAACTATAAATACTCAGATTGTTAATAAATTAGCTATAAATATTATTAATGCTTCGTAAAGGATGAATAGCAGCGGCGACACCCCTGACTTCATTTAACGCCACCATCAGGATGATATATTGATATATTGTCATGGAATTCCCTAATCACATTCCTGCTCCCCAGAGAGTGAACCGTGTAGATTTTAATGGCCTTTTCCCACCTCAGATAAGCATCTAAGAATAGCTAAATCATCATTATGTTGTTTGTTCTGTCCAACACTGCAGGATTGTGAGCTTTATTGAACACTGTATCCTCTGAGGCCGCTGGGACGCCTTGAGACTTGTCATTTATTTTATTTTTAACTTGCTATTTTCATTAGTCTTGTTAAAATACAGTAGCGAAGGAGGGGACAAGATAAAAACACAAATATTGTGCAGTGAAAAACAGGAAGAAACCCACAACAAGAAAATTTCCATTGTCGACAGCACCGTTAAAGACGTAATTATATAGCGATATATATTCAAATAGATACTAACACACACACGCATATCCACAGACTGAGCCCTGCAGTGCAGTTATTATGTGTGGTGACAGTGTGACAGAGAATAATGGAGACACGTGGCCTCGTTCACCTCTGTGTCTGTTAAATTAATGACTAACAGCTTCACACTAAACTCCTGCAGCTCACTCTGTCTCATGTTACAGCCCAGACAAATTAACAGCAGATTAACACGGAGGAGAGCAGCAGTCTGTCTGCTCGCTTCACCTGCGCTGCCAGCCAAATGCCCCCACAAGACCACTGATAGACAATAATACTCCATCGCTGAGCATCTTAAACTTTGGCAGTTTTCATCAAACAAAGTAGAATGTTTTCGGCGTTTCATCCAAAACCGTTTGTCAGGGTGGAAAAACCTGTGAAACAGCATCCAGACCGTCATCGGACAGTTAAACTAATGAACCCATTCAATGGGAGGAAATGTTTTTATAGACTGTTTTTCTATTTGTGGTCAGAGTGGAACCTCCATTATATCTGTGTTAGATCATTCTGAATGGTGTATTTAACGAAATTACACCAATTCCAGCTAAAAATAACAAAAGAAACATGATTTAAATGATTATTTCCACTTTAAATATCCCATCTGGCTGGTAAAAGTTCAAAGAAACTGTCCTTTATTTCCAGCAGATGAACAATTCAGATCTGTGCTCAGTCCTACACTTCAGTCACTTCCCTCCTGTTAAGAGCTCTTTAGTCTGACTTTAAGCCGCTGTTGTTGTTCGAGTTGTGAGAGTGGAAATTAACCCTCTGAGATGTTAAACATATCCGTAAGAACACTTCAGATCTCAGACAGTGGAGAGTTTGGTGTAGTGAGTTTTGGTGTAACATGTGTATGTTGTTACTCTAAATAAATGCATCTCTGTGCAAAGAGGGAAATACAAAAAGGTTCTGCTCCCCCTAACTTATCGATACTGTAGGTGGATGTTACGGCCATCAGGTCAGATCTTTTCAGTCTGTTTGCTGTGGATGGATCCAAATACTATGAGACCCAAAACTGTAAAATACTGCAGCCATGAAGAAGCCAGTCAGACGCAGGAATCTCAGCTGGAGTCATTTTAAAATGCTTTGTTGTTGTTTGTGCTGAATTCATTGAAAACTGATCCACATTCTGAAAGTGAACTGATTTATACGGATGAATGTTTTATCAGGTTTCTACAGAGCAACGTCTTCAGCTTCAGGTTGTCAACAGAATTCGAAGTTCTGTGATTTGATTTGTGAGGTTTTTTTACTGAATTGCTCCCATGTCGTAGTTGAAGTTTTTATGTCCACAGGCTTCTGGTACCTTTCGTCTGCAACTTTTTACCAAAGAATCTGATATTTTGTTCATCTTTTGTACTGATGATCGAACCATGCAAGACTAAAGAAAATAAAGAGGATTTTTACTTCCAGATCCAGAGATGCTCCAAATAAACTTCACTTTATATAAAGAGAGTAAAAAATACAGAGGACGGATCAAAGTGACACAGTCAAGTTAAGGAATCACTTTCTGGCAGATTCAGTGTGACGTGAACGCGTGTGTTTCTGTCAGTTTTTTTTATTTTTATATAAGAAACAGAAAATGGTGAAAGAAAAGTAGAAAAAAGGCGGTGAACACGAGCGCGGCGCTGCCGAGCGCTGGCAGGTCGACTCGTGTTAATCCTGACTGCTGCTGGTCCACGTACACTCCCACTGCGGCCGTCCACCGCCTTGTTCCCTTCACGCACAGTAGGCTGCCACTTAATTAACGTACGTGTGTGTGTGTGTGTGTGTGTGTGTGTGTGTGTGTGTGTGTTCACGCCCTTTTCCCACGTATTATGGTGTTCAGCCGTTCCCAGTGCGGGTATTCAGGGGCTTGTTCAGTTCACCACTGGGGCATCAGGGCCCCTACCTAATTACAGTGTGTGTGTGTGTGTGTGTGTGTGTGTGTGTGTGTGCAAACCCAAGAACATATCTGGCTTGTGTGTGTGTGTGTGTGTGTGTGTGTGTGTGTGTATGGTACAGTAGGCTGGTTCCTAATTACTGTCTGCTCCTTGTATTCCCTCAGTACCAATACCTTCTTGCCTCACTGAACCCTCGCTGTGTGTGTGTGTGTGTGTGTGTGTGTGTGTGTGTGTGTGTGTGAAGCCGATCATGTACTCTGACAAATTCAGGCACAAGAGAAGCTTCGAATCTCACAAGGCTTTGGACTGACACACACAGTATCTGACTGTGGACATGTCTGTTTCCTCTCCTTCACTGTCTCACGTTGACACAATGTGCTGTTAACACAACACAGACAGAACTGCCCACATTTCTTTTTACACATATTCCGTTATTTTCCCGCTGAAATCTGAAATCTCTTCACTTTTTATTTGAGGAAACATAATGATGCAACAGCTGCTTTGCAATTTACTTTCGGTTTTCAAAAGAGGATAAAACTGTTTTCGGACGTATTTGTGGAAACGGCGTCGAGGCTTCAAGTCTGAGTGGGAGTTTCGAGAGAGACGCAGTGTCAACTTCTGTGATGTTCTCCTGACTGGAGGACTAAACAATATATACTGTAGATAAAAAAGTATTGAAATCCTGAGCGCACCTGTACGCACTTTAATCAATGCAGCTATTTAAACCTGGGGCCTAATCCCTCACCTTTCTCACATCACTGCAAACCGTCTGTCTTGTGCTCTGGATCTGTCTCGTGCTCTGGATCTGTCTCGTGCTCTGGATCTGTCTCGTGCTCTGGATCTGTCTCGTGCTCTGGATCTGAGAGTTACATATGTAACTATTGCTCTTTGAGGACAGAATTACTTTTCTCTCATTGTAGAAAAAGAACTGTTGTAACAATGAACGCTACACATTTGGATCAGAATCACTTAATAGTATAAGAAAAGTCACTGTACACATATTCAAAAAAAGTGGATTTAGCGTTACTTTTTTAGGCTTTTTTCCTTAAGAAGGCCCCAGGTGCCAAAATGCTGATTCATAAAAGTAAAAAAAAAAAAAAAAGACTGCATCAGCTTTGGCTCTGTGGCGTTCCCCTTCTCACCTTGAGGGCAGATAAATTAAATCTTTAGTTCAACTTGTGTTGATCATGTTTGTGTGTGGCAGGTTGTTTTTTTGTTGTTCAGGTTTATGAGGAGCAGCTTGAATGTAAAAACAGTTTTCTGTCAGGTTCAAACACTAAAGTGCATTTAAATATTTTATAGACAAACATGAGCTCCTGTCGAGCAGAATAACGACGGTAAAAAGCTGCTGTCAAGATAAGATGTCCTTTCCTCCAGAAATGTAGTTTCTTACCACTCCATTTTTCTATCTGTCCATCCCCTATCACTCTCACCGTCCTACTCCTCTGTCCCCATTTTTCTTTTACCATGTTGTGTGTCTCCCCCCCCACCCCGCTCTCTCTCTGTCCTCTCTTGTCCTTGACTCCAACACACACCAGCTGGCACTCAGCCAAGTGGAGAGACAGCAGAGATGATTATACACACATAGGAAGCAGTGTGTGTGTGTGTGTGTGTGTGTGTGTGTGTATGTAGAAGTCTGGGAACGACAGCAGAGGGATGTCATTAACAGAGAGAGGGAGAGAGAGAGAGAGAGCAATGCAATGAACTTCAGGTAGAAAAAAGCAAAGAGAAGAGACAATGAAGACATAACTGGAGAAAGACTGTGTGTGTGTGTGTGTGTGTGTGTGTCACTCAGGTTGCTTACAGAAGACACGACCAATAGGAATCACTGTCCCCCCCCCCCAAAAAAAAGACAGAACAGAGACACATGAACAGCTCGAGCTTTGGGAAATGCGAGTGGCGTTTCTCTGACATGTAGATCAATAATGAAATGAATCATTAGTTGCAGCCCTACAACCGAGCTACACACACACACCATGTAAAGGTTAAATAGAGAGAGAGCAAAGACTGATTCCAAATATCCTGCAAGTACATGTGTGACACTTTGTGTGCAGTTACAATAGACGATCAAGAAGATGGCTTACACATCAGAACAGCATCCGTAGAAAACAAAAACTAAATGATGGTTTTGTTCATTATCTTCTGAGAAACTGTATTAAAAAAGATCTGCTTTGAAACCCATAATGACACAAACCAGCATTTACAGAAATTTGGGAAATCTGACTTGACCTTGGAAACATCTAAAATATTCTAAACTCAAGATTCACTTACTGACTTCCATGTGATACAGCCATGGCTTTATATTTAAGTTCTTACGATGACACTGTATACGACCATTTGATATATTATACGTAGTTGACCTCAGATTATAAAAATGACCTGAGGTCACCTCACTAGAATAAGTTTGCCTCAGCAGGCAGCTGATTTCACAGCTGTCGTCCAAATATAAAAGAGAAGAAGGAAAACAATCTGTAAAATCTAAAAGTTAAATAAATAAAGGTGAAGGTCTCAGCTGACCTCGTCCACATTATGACCTCATTAAGATTATCCTGATGTTTCTCTCTCACACACACACACACACACACAATAACTGAACGATAACTGCCGAATTATTCAACACGAGCAGAAACGAGCAGTTCGGCGCTCATTTGCTGCTGTGACGGCTTCATTTTATCTACATCTCATGTTCTGTCCATCCTGATGGTGAACGTGGACATTTTAAACACATCTGTGTGTCCAGTTTGGGACAACGTCTCTTTCTTTTCTGCCTTAAAAATTATTAAGTTTAAAAAATCAGAAGATACTGTTGACGTTGATCTTAAAGTTACAGTCCAACACTTAATAAAATCTTGGACCTTGAAGTCAAAGGTTCTGATTTAGTGTACGTGCAAAATCAACTATGTGGAGCTTAAGATTGACAAAGTTAATTTATGTAGCACTTCACAATCAATGATTATGAGTACTTTACAGAAAATAAACCTAAAACAAGAAGAACAATCAGACAACAAACAAGCAACTGTCAAATAGCAACTGAGAACATTAAACTCCTGTTTACCACCTTAACATGTGTATTTAAACGTCCAGCTCTTGTTCTCGGCCGCAGGCTGTTACACTGTAAACCACCTCGGCGCTGAACAGTATAACTGAAGGAGCTTAAATGCTGTAATGATGCAGGTTTAGTGGAGCGACTCTGCCGGAGTTAATCGGCCCAAACATCTCATTCCAGAAGGAAAGAGTCTCCTTTAGGCCGACTGGCTCTCGTTTATGTGACGAGCTGTAAACTTTGTAATGTGTAACCGAGAGAGCTGCACTCATCCTCTCATTCAGTCTGCTGCTTCCCGCGCTCGTCCGTTTAATATCAGAGTCATACCAAAGACCTTTATTGTGAAATCGGCAGAGTGGTGATGCAGTTAGACAAGTGTGGAGATATTAATGAGATTGGGAAAATAAGTGGAAAGAGAGCATGTTTGACTATGAAATATCAGTTTTTTGATTTGTTTTGGCATTTGTTTAGTTAGATTTGTATTTGTTCCAAAAATCAAATTGCATGTGACAGAATCGTTCCTGTATGTGCGAGACAACAATCAGGCGACTTTCTAGTGAGGAAGGAAGAGTTGATGTGTTTCTGAAAAACAAACTAATTAGCTGTAACTGTCAGAATTACATAACAGAATTATAATGCTGGGATTCAAACAATAATCGCATCATTTCCTGTTTCCACCACAGGATGAATGGATGGATGGATGTTAATAGCAGATTATTTTAGTCCCTCCAGTCTACTGCCACGACATGTGTGCTAACATGCTATCCTGCTGAGGAGCATGGAGTCTGTCTTTTAACATATAGATACTACTATATGACATGGTAGTTTATTTTGAAATCAGTTGATTTGTAAAGCTACTTTATTTTGAAACCTCCTGAATCTCACAAAAACAATTAATGTATTAATTTATCACTGAATATTATAAATGTTTCACTTTTCAGAAAGGCCGGTGAAAGAATGAGAGATGAGTTACAGAAGGAAGTGGAACAGAGGCTAGACAGGAAGTGATGTCAGGACATCGGCTGTCTATACTGCATGAAAAGACAGGAGGGAAGGAGGAGAGTTTTTTTACAAAATGGCTGAACTGTGAATCACACACACACACACACACACACAGACAGCCTCCCCACGCTGTTTAAAAAGTCATCAGCAGTGGAGACATTTGTTTTAATTAGAATCTTTTTTTGAAAGGCGTCTTTCAACCACTTTAACTTTTCATGACCAGTTCTGCTCAATAATGCATGTTCCCTCTTCAATTTTTAACCGTCTGACTCGCCCTCTGTAACGAGCTCTCAGACGGATCGACGCAATCTCTAAATTGTGCCTCTCCAAAAAAAAAAAAAAAAGAGTGAATAAATGGATGAATGGTTCACAGATAATCACGTTAAATCATTTGGATTAGCTGTACAGGGAGACCAGCTGAACTGTGGCCACAGCTGGAACTGGGCTGAACCCTACTGACTGTTTTATTCAACATACATCCACAGTCTCTCATTTCTGGGATACTTTGGAGCGGTTTATGTCCATGTTGCCTCTTCTTCCCTGTCGTTGGCTGCTGTTTTCCTTGTTTTGTTTTGTTTCTGTGCGTGAGATTCAAAGACTCGTTGCTCCACAGGACACCTTTAAGTCTGCAACCAACCTGGAAGTTCCCGCTTCTCTTCGGCTCTCTGCACCTTAATCTGCGCAGCAATCTTCCTCCTGTTCTTCTTTCTATCAACCTGTCGATGTTTCCTTCCCTCGGTGATCCCTCACTTCCTTTTTCTGTCCCACCTTCCTTTCGATCCTCCCCCCTTCTTTCTCTCTCTTCATCCCTCAAGTCCTTTGTAAGGTCTTGATAAATTGGCTCTGACATTCTGCCAAAATGGCTGCCCTCTCTCCCCTCTCTCTCCCCTCTGTCCCCTCTCTCCCCTCTCTCCCCTCTCTCTCCCCTCTCTCTCTCTCCCCCCTCTCTCTCTCTCTCCCCCTCTCTCCCTCCTCTCTCTCTCTCCCCCTCTCTCTCCCCCTCTCTCCCCTCTCTCTCCCCCTCTCTCCCCTCTCTCTCTCTCTCCCCCCTCTCTCTCTCCCTCTCTCTCCCCCCTCTCTCTCTCCCTCTCTCTCTCCCCCTCTCTCCCCTCTCTCCCCTCTCTCTCTCTCCCCCCTCTCTCTCACCTTATCTCTCTCCCTCTCTCTCACCCTCTCTCCCCCCTCTCTCCCTCTCTCTCACCCTCCCCCCCCCCCTCTCTCCCTCTCTCTCAACCTCTCACTCCCCCCCCCCCCCTCTCCCTCTCTCTCTCTCCAGTGTTCTTACACCTACTGCTAATTGAATTGGCAATTTGTGTAACAGTACCAATCCCACCTCTTCTCTCTCTCTCTCTCTCTTTCTCTCTCTCTCCTACCCACTCTCTCACTGACACACACACACACACACACACAAAATGTTTCTTCGCTAATACACACCTACATGATCTCTCTCAGTAACACACACACACAAACACACAAACACACACACTCCCACATATTCTGGCCAGCAGTCTGGAGGTTGTCATTTACTACTTTAATCCAACCCTCCAGCAGCAATGGCTCCGCACACACACACACACACACACACACACACACACACAAACACACACACACACATCCATCGCTGGTTTGTTGCCAATTTCATATTAAACAAGAAAATAAATTAACAGCAGCAGTAATGTTTGACTTTGAGAGACCAAAGTTAAATTGACTTTCCAATAAGATGGTCAGACACACACACACACACACACACACACGTTCATAGTTTTGAATATTTCATAGAAGGTATTCCTTTATGAGTTTGTGCTTTACTTTTTTACTTTTGCATCTTTTACTTTTTCTTGACTTTTTCTATTTTGTCATTAAAGAATATTATTTATTCCTCCCCCTTCCTCCTTCTCTTCTCTCCCTCTTTTTTCCGTTACTCTCTTTCTCTCTTTCATCCCGTCTCTTTACTCCTCCCCTCCCTCCATCGTCCCTCCTCTTACTCGCTCTCTTTCCTTCTTTTCATTTGAAATCTTTTTACATTAACTTTAAAAGACAGAGAGAGACTCGTCCTGTTTGCTCAGGTCATCTCCCACCTGTGTGTGTGTGTGTGTGTGTGTGTGTGTGTGTGTGTGTGTGTGTGTTGCATGTCCAGAGGTCTCTCTTGAGACAAACAACAACATGAACACACACACACACACACACACACACACACCTACGGTTAAATGCTCAGAGCATCGCTGGAGGGGCTAGCTGACACACACACACACACACACACACACACACACACAACTTGTTTACTACGAGCAAAGCAAGGCCAAACGGGGGGGGGGGTGTTGTTATTGTTATTCTCTGGCAGTCGTGTGTTGATCTTCCTCCTCGTCCACTTTTATTCTCCTCTTCCTCTCTCTCGCTCTGACCCGCAGGCCGGGGGTCAGGTGACAGTCAGAGACCAATGACAGTGGTCGGTGAACTTCTTCTTCTCTGCCAGCTGCCAGCTTCTCCTCCGTTCTCCTCATCCTCCTCACAGTCCCCGTGCCTTCTCCTTCCTCAACTTCTTCTTCATGTTCTTCTCAGCACCTCCTCTCTGTCCTAACCCCCCCCCCCCCCCCCCCGACCTCCCCCCACCTCGACGCAACCATTTCCACAAACGATCCAGTCAGAAGTACTGATGCTCTGTTGGTCTTTGCTCCTTCAGTATGAAAATGTCCCATCAGTTCTCCTGGTGGATGAACTTTAGACTAAACTGTGATCTAGTTCCTGATCCGGTTCTGTCTGCACTATAAAACATGTCTGAGCCCACATGGTTCCCTCTACAGTATCACACTGACAACACACACGTCTACACGTCTACAAATACGTCTGATTCTCCCTCAAGACCCCCCCCACCCCGACGTCTCGGGGCATTTCATTACATCATTAATTGAGCCTAATTCAGCTCCCTCCCCCCCACACAAAAAAGGACAGGAGGGGTGTGTGTGTGTGTGTGTGTGTGTGTGTGTGTGTGTGTGTGTGTGTGTGTGTGTGTTTAAACTCAGTGTAATGAGGTCTGCAGGGAGACGAAGACGGAGGTTGTGCAGAGAGGAGAAAATTACCTCAGGGCAGAAAAATCTCCTCTTAGTGAGCTGTGATGCCCCTCTGCCTGTCTCACTGTCTGCCTGTCTCTCTGACTCTCTGTCTGCCTGTCTCTCTGTCTCTCTGTCTGCCTGTCTCTCTGTCTGTCTGTCTGCCTGTCTCTCTCTCTCTCTATCTGTCTGTATGTCTGCCTGAAACTGTCTCTCTCTCTCGCTGTCCAGTCCACTTTTGTTTCTTTATGTCACTATTTTTTCTTCTTCTTCCTTTTGCCTCGAGGCAAAGCAGTTTTATTTAATAGCACACTTTCTCATAAGTAAACCGGACGTTCATTGCATTAAAATGCATGAAGCAACAAGAAGCGCGTACAGATAAATGAAACAAACAGATTCACCCCACAGAGACAAATGCAACGCAGTGAGTCAGAAGAAACACTTCATGTGTTACTGTAACAACAGTTTCTCAAACCTGAGGTGCAGTGAGTCATAGTTGCAATGCATAGATATTGTAAAAAACAATAAAATTATGTAATTTAACATAATCTGGAGTTTGGCAAAAAGGTCCAGTGTCAGCTTTGTTGCACGATGCAACTGGAGGATTCTGCGATGTCAGTATTTTTAAAAAGACTTTCACTTTTAAAAATCGACAGTTAAAGTAAAGGAAAGGTTCGTAGCGATGGAAAATAAACTATGGTTGAAGGTAAAGTTTAAGCAGCTAAAACACAAAGATTCTGGTTAGATTTAATAAAAAGGCAAACTTCAGTTGCAGGTCCGTGAGGGAACACAAACTGTTGCAGGACAGTTGTGTATAAAAGGGATTTATCGGAGTCGGAGTGAAGATCGGCAGGACTGCTTGCAGCCTGCAGAGCGCTCTGATTTATAATTTGGATGCTTTTAGGGAGCTCTGAACAAACACTGAGTTCTGTCAAGGCAACATGTTGGTGCTTTGTGACATATTTTTAGGGCTGAATGATGTAGACGTTCACTACGGGGGATAAAGGAAAGTTTTTAAAATTCCAATTCTCTTCCTGTCTGTCTCACACTTTCTGGCTTTGTCTTCCTCTTTGTCTTCTTCTGGGAAAGAGTGCGCGAGCGAGAGACAGTTTAACCTGAGGGCAGATTTCTCTCTCTCTCTCTCTCTGGCTGTTGTACTTTCTGTTTTTCGCTTTAGACAGAGTTTTGCCCTCAGGAAGAAATTTTAGAAAGCTATAAACCATTTCTCTCTCTCTCTTTTTCTCTCTCTAGAGATGAACAGTGATGGAACGATAAGAATAATAATAAAAGGGTTAGCAAGGAGAGAGAGAGAGAGAGAGAGAGACGTCCTTTTTGGTATCCTTGTCCTCACACTTGCCCATCAGGTCCCACCACAGAGGGGCAGGGACTTTATCTGCAGCCACTCTTTTGGTTATTTGTTTTTAGAACGTTTGTCGACCATCTGAACACTGGACGGGCGATGAATGATGAAGACGAGGGGAGGGCCTCTCCTTGAGATACTGACTAATACTAGACCACAATACAAGAAGCGTCTTTTTCCTGAATAGACTCTTCTTGTTGTTCTTGAAGAGATCCGTTGACAGATTTCTTTAGGCTTCATTAGGTTCAAGCTCTTCAGCTTTTCATGCACATTCACCTGTAGATTATAGATGATCTTTACAGCTGCAATAAACCATATTTTTGTTTTTAGGGATGAAATGTTGTAATGTGAAAGGCTCCCAGAGGGGAACTCTGCCGTTCTCCTCAGCTCTACAGTTTTGGTTTAATTGCAGTTTCATTGTGATGTTCGAGTGTATGAAACCTCCACATGTACAAACCTGCTATTGCATGTAAATACACTCATGTTTGTTTGCATAAAAATGTCTTCTGTATAATTTTGAAGCAATAAGTGCAGTTTAAACTTTCTGTGTGGAGACAACAATCTGCTGGTTGACTTCACTAACTTAAACTCGTTAGCATTATTAGCTCCTCATGTAGCCCAGAGGATAAGGTCAGTTATAACCTTGTTAGCATGAGGCTAATTGTTCCCATTGGTTTTAATGCGGCAGGCTAACCATGCTAACTTGTGGTACTGTTCCAGACTGTTCTGCAGAGCTCGACTCACTGGTTCCTCTTGTCCTGTGCAATGTGTGTTCGTCACGCTAGGCTGTGAAAACGTGTGTGTGTGTGTGTGTGTGTGTGTGTGTGTTCATGTGTGTGTGTGTGTGTGTGTGTGTGTGTGTGAGAGAGAGAGCTTTGCTCGTATCAATGTGTCTGAGTCTCACCAGTCTTCTTCTGTCCTGTCCTGTGCTTTCTCTCCCCTTGTGTGTGTGTGTGTGTGTGTGTGTGTGTGTGTTTGTGTTTAGCGATCGGTGCCCAGCGACGGAGGAGTCCCAGCGCCGTCGCCTCGGAGATCTTCGAGCCTCACCTGGGCAGCCACATTTTACAGGTAAGAACTGTTCAAGGTTCAAGGTTGACTTCTGAACACAGCTTTGGAAACACATTTGGATACAGGTGTTTGTGTGCAGAGTGTGTTTGAGTTCACACACTCTCATAGACAACTGCATAATGTCAACCTGGACACACACACACACAGACACTTGTGGACAGTAACCTTCAGACATGTTCATGTTTGGTTTCCTTGTGAAGCTTGTGTTAAACCACGCCAGCAGCCCTGATCTAAGGAAGGTACCGGGATACTGTTGGACCGATTCCCAGAGAACTTGGTACAGATATTGACGTTCCCCAGAAGTCCCTCATGCTAAATGGTTCCCAGTCTTTTTGGCTTGTGTGCCCTGAAAACAATGAAATGTTTAACCCATTCCCAGGTCAAGTCTGAGAGAGATTACACCCTTTTATAAGCATTATTTTTAAAAAAATGCATGAAATATTTGGGAAACCACGTCAACACATAAGCGTGACAACGTGTTGCCGTTACATCTAGAGTGTAATGAGCCTCGTGGTTGTTAGTGAGGCCTAATGAATTATTATTAATTCTCTTATTCTTTATGTTCTGTTATTCCCACTTACCGGATCCCTAGAATATTATAGCCCGAGCTCTGAATCCTGTCACATTTCTTCTCAGAATGAGGATTTTACACCATTTTGTTATCTAAAAATTATTTCTTATGGTTTGCCTTTGAGCTTTTCTGAGGCTAAATTATTCCTCATAATGTACCTTTACGTTATTAGCGCAGTGATTCCTCATAATTCACCCTCAGATTTTTCACCACAGCCGACTTCAATTATTCCTCAACATCCAGCTGCTGCCGCGGCTAAGCTGAATTATTAAATGGAATTATGAAAGTATGATAATGACTGGGTTATCGCTGTTCGCTCCCCCGGGTTTCCGCGTGTGTGTGAAATGTGTGTGTGTCTTGTAGTTTTAATCCCTAACATGCTCCACTCCTTATCTGTTTAACATACAGCCCAAAGGCTGAGCTTTTAACATCACAACCAGGCTGACGTGATACCACAGCTGATAGAGGCTGGTAATCTGTGTGTGTGTGTGTGTGTGAGTGTGTGTTATACAATATGCCCTATTTGTAAGTGTGCATACATTTTCTGAGATGATTTTGTAAACCTCCAAAAGTGTTTCATTGTTTGTTGGTTATTAAACCTTGAAATCCTGTGTGTGTGTGTGTGTGTGTGTGTGTGTGTGTGTGTGTGTGTGTGTGTGTGCGTGTGTGTGTGTGTGTTTGCGTCTGTGTCAGTTACACCTGATTATTACTACAATCTTCCTGACACCAGTGATCCTCCGCTGTGTAAAAATCCACACTTTTCTAATCTTCTTGTATTTTTTTTTTTATCCCTTTTATCATATTCAAGGATCCTGACAGAAAAAGTTCCTGACAGATATGAAGAATTCATTACAAACTCAAACTTCACACACTGACCGCGTGTAACAGGAAAGCAGATTAAAGCTTCCTGTTACTTCTGGCCAATAGAAAGAGAGACGAGAGGCAGAGTAAACTGGTCAGCTGAGACAAATAAGATTTTACTTGAGTTTAAGTACAAAAGTATTAGCATCAAAATGTATGTAAAGTACCAAAAGTAAAAGTACCCACTAACCAGAATGGCTCCTTATATTATTAATGCATTGATATGTTTTCCCTTTTAATGCTGCCGCTGGTAAAAGTGGAGCTTATGTTAATTATTTTACATACTGCTAGGTAGATCAATCAAGTCTTCACCTGTAATAATAATTCATAATTTAACTGTTGGTAATATTTTCTGTTTTCTTTTTTATTGCATGAATCTGCAAAGTAATCTGTAACAAAAGTTATCAAATAAATTAGTAAAAGTAGAAAATAGAAGTACAACCAAATTGTACTTAGTTAGTTATTCATATGTATGTATGCTTTATATGCTTATACACCCGTTTTACATGTACGAGGATCTTTTCTGCTGTTACTCAGAGAAGAAGGCTGTTTGATCGATGTTTTGAAGCATGTTGGACCTGCTGTGGTGTCCAAAGCTCTGCTGTTTTTGCCTGATTATCGGTGTCCGTATAACAGTCTGTAGTGTTTTGGAAACCACGAATACGTGTTTTTTTGGCTCGGAAAGCCGTGGCGTTTAGTTTACAGATTGTCTCAAACCGGTTTGGAACAACCTTGGTTGTCAGGAGAGACGAATGAGGGAGAAACTGGTGTGAAATCTAATGTGAGCTGCTCCCAGTGTGAACACACTGACGGCTGCACGCCGGCAGCTAGAGGGCGCTGTTTCCGACATGAAACTGGTGCTGCGTGCAGCCACATCTATCACAAGTGCTCGTTGTATCGCCGGTTCTTTATCTGTCCCGCTTTAATCCTGCAGACAGCCGCAGCGCAGAGCGAGCGTGTCGCCGTGACAACCGACCCTCCTCTTCCGCCGCTCTGCACATCATGGTGTCATGTGTGAGTGTTAACACGAGGCAGGAACAAGCCGGAGCAGCCGAGAGCCGCCGCGCATCCGCTCACGCTGCGCTGAGCACCGCCGCCATGTCTCTGAGTGTGTGTGTGTGTTAACACCGTGTTCTGATCCCGCAGCTCGAGACACTAGACATCCCATAATACCTTGTTATAATCCCTGGAGAGTCGCTATGACAACCATATGAGGCAGATCCCGGGGCAGATTGAAGCAGCTGTGAGATTGGAAGTGACATGAACAATGTGGGCCTCCCCTCACCTGGAAGAGTGTGTGTGTGTGTGTGTGTGTGTGTGTGTGTGTGTGTGTGTGAGAGAGAGAGAGAGAGAGAAGTGTTTCCCTTTTAAAACGTCCTCTAAATGAAGGGAGATGACTGTTTAAGGCTAAAGTTGTATGTGATTTTCAGTCCCACTAATTGATTATTTATGGGAGACATGAACCCCATTTACACACTGAACCAGTCCAGTGTGTGCAGCCCTTCTGTTGTGTGTATTCAGTGCAGATTGTATCCATATCTGCTTGATTGACCTGTTTTTATTTAACAGTAGCACCACTGACTTGGTTTCCTGTGAGTAAGCACTTACACAATAAAAGCATCCGGCCGATGGAGAGCTTTTACTGTGAAGCAGCAGGAAAGCTTCGGTTTGTCTGAACACACCTTGTTTTTAAAATCTTGATCTTCTTGATCTTTGTGTCACTGTTTGAGTTTTCTAAAATGAATTTATTATAAAAGCTGAAGACTGACGTGCACTGAAGTGCTCAAAACACCTCAAAATAATGAATCAATGTCACAGGAGATTATTAGATTAATGACAGAAAGGGTCGATGCCTGTTACGCCTCCTCTTCTCCCAGTATCCAGACGATATCTGTACTCCCCCACACACACACACCTGTAATATCAATCCATATTTCAGCCAAATTAACAAACTAAACCAGATTTTCTCTGCACACAGAGAGAGGAAGGTCAAAACAAATTTTATGTTTTTTTAAAGTTAAGTCACCGTCTGTCTGGTGTATTTAAAATGGGCGCTCACAGCTTTGTCACATGCTGCAGCTCACACTTTCTACAGAAAATGGTGCGTCAATGATGTTCGCACACGCCTCTGTGTGTGTTTCCACGTCACTGCGAGTGTGTGTGTGTGTGTGTGTGTGTGTGTGTGTGTATTTGCGTGACTGCATGCAGCCTTTCCAGCAGTGAAGGAAGGCCGACGTGTTGGTGGCAAATTGGCCTCATTAATCTCCCGCTTAATTGATTGTGAGAAGTTTGAGGATGACATTTTAAGAAAGCGTGGCGGACGGGGCGCGCTGTGATTGATTTGGCTAAACCGCAGCGCTAATGAATGCCAGCCAGTCACTTAGGTGGTAGAGACCAGACACTAATTTCAGAGAGATTAGGCCAGAGAGGTTGATAACGCTTAATGAAGAGAGAGAGAGAGAAAAGAGAGAAAGAGAGGGAGGGAGGGAGGGAGAGGGAGCCGTCATTAAACAGGAGGTAGAGCTCCATGTGTGTTCTCCTGACAGAGCTGGGCTGCTGTGTGTGTGTGTGTGTGTGTGTGTGTGTGAGTAAATGAGTCAAGCTTGTATTTGTATGAACTTTATTACCCATCAGCAGAGATCTGTGCAGGAGAAACCTGGATGCAGTGTCTCTGAGGGGATGGTTTGAACTTTGATTGAGCTCTCGCCGTCGTCTTCATCAGGCAGGAAATTGTGTGATTCATGTTGAATTCAGTTCAAAAGCATTTTATCATCTAATCCTTCTAAATCCCTCATCTGACCTATTTAGGTGCAACTACAAATTATTTGATATTTGCAGGATGATTCCGGTTTAATACAACTTGGCTTTCATTTTTGTAGTTTTGCACATGTGAAAACAACTACTGCAGGTAAACTGCATGACATGAGGATGACGACTACTGCAGAACTGTAGTTTATTACCTAGATTTCTATCAGTTCTAATAACATGGTACTCACCATTGAAACTGCTTGGATCCAGCACCATGAGTAAATCTGCAACCACATAAGAACGTGAGCAGTATTTGGCGTCATCTGACCTCTTTGTAGCAACGTCATCATGTTTGCTGGAGCCGGTTGCACCAAACGTTTCCTAAGTTTGAGCCTAGTTATAACAAAATGCAGCCTTATATCTAAGTGTAGATTTACACAAGACTGAATTTAAACCAACTGCACAAACTGGTCCTCACATAGAGATTAGTTGTAAGTAAACGTGTACACCAACTGACCGTACACGACCGAGACCAGCTGACAAAACCAGCTGCTAATATGTGATCTGTTTTAGATTGAAGAGTATGAGAGGTAATGTTGAACACGGTGGGGATGATATAAGAACACCTTTAGGCTACGAAATAAATTGCCTTGACCTGTCAACACACAGCGAAACAACATCACACCAACAAGCCCTGATGTCTAACCCAAGAATACATTTTCAGCCTGCGCCCTCCTCGTGGAGCTACTAAAATTAACCAGAAAAGAAACAAAAGTGACCGACAATAAATGAAAAGGGCTGTGACACCGCAACGGGTGCAACAAGCATTATTAGATATCCTGCCACTTTAAATAGAATGAAGGCAGTGACTGCAGCCCACACACACTCACATTAAAGAAAAGGCTGCACAGTTGCACAGCGAAAGCTAAATAAGAGGAAAACTTTGAAAATCGAATATATCTCTAACTAAAGCCCCGTGTGCACCGTTTGCACATGAGAAGAAATCCAAAGCGTACTGCTCCTTTAAGTTGAGCAGGTCAGGAAGTAGAAGGAAGTTTAATGTTGCTGATGAAGTGAAAGTGTTTTGGTGTTTTGGGACTTTAAAGAGCAGATCGATGTTTGGTGTTTTTAAAGGCACCATGTGGTGTTTGAAGATGAAGAGGCGGCGGACAGACGGACACTAATTAAACAGAGATGGGTGGGGGGGCAATAAAGTAAACTGTGTGCACGTGTTAGTCCAGAAAGTGTGAACAATTAGAGAGTGATTGATGAAGAGACGGACAGTGTGTGTGAAGACAGACAAAGAGGAAGAAAGTGTGTGTGGTTTCCTTTGTGTGTTTATAACAGCCTGGCAGGACACCTGGCATGATGGGAGTCTTGGGGGGGGGGGGGGCGCCACACCTGTTAAAACACACACACACACCCACACACCCACACACACAGGACCTGTTCAATCAAACACACGGCGTGCAGAGGACGACCTGACAATCTGCAGCAAGGAGGCAGGGAGACAAGGAAACCAAAAGAGAGGGAAAGAAAGAGACAAGAGAAGGAGACGAGAGAGTGAGGCAAGGAAAGACAGACAGACAAATGGACAGAAAGAGGCAACAGGCAGACAGATAAGGAGAGAGGGAGAGAGGGAAGGCGATAAAGACAGAAAGAGAAAGAAACATGAAGACGAGGAGGAGTAACCGCTAGAAGTAAACGGCGAGACACCAGTGACAGTAAGAGTGAGAACATTTTGGAAAGTGAAGATAATCTGAGAAAGTTAGGACACTAAGTGAGAACTTTTTGAAACGTAAAGGTGGTTTTAGGAAGTGAGGACATGAAACATAGAGACATTTTATCAGAAGCTGAAGTCTGAAGAGGACTTGGTGCAGAGGTTACAGTCATGTGAATGAAGCTCTTCACCACGGACGTACCGGGCGTGGCCCTCGGCACATTAAGATGTCTCCCACTGGCTCTGCCTTCTTTTCTGAGCTCTGTGAACCTTATTTATTATAAGTTATTATTATGTTCCAGGTGGCCTGTCAACAGCTTCTCTTATAATCATGGTCTGTGGGAAAATGCTTTTTGGCCACTGCAATACCACGAGTGGACACTGGGACAAAGTGGCTGAGTGGCGGCTCTTAATACACCCACGGTCCTCACAAGTATAGAAGTGCTAGTGTTTGTGTTTGAGTGTGAGAGAGAGAGTCAGATAAAGGATGTGAACACACACACAAAATCATCACTGGGAGTAGATACAAGAGTGTACCCACACTTCAACACACACACACACACACACACACACACACACACACAGTGAGAGTGATGGCAGCTGACGTGCCCCGCCCTGCTTTAATAGATGGTTTATGGTAAGTATCTCCTCTGTTGTTCAGATGCTTTAATCCATAACACACACAGACACACACACATCACAGCATCACTCACTCATGACACGGAGGTGACGCAACAACACACACACACACCTTTGCCCACACATGTGCAGCACAGCTGTACCTGCTCCCTCAAACAGAGTCGAGATATTTTAAAATCATATTTCTGAACCTGCAGGTGTCAGAGATAAAAAACAGACTCATCAAACTTTACCACATTTCCAGTTTCTCTGTTGATCAGTCGGGATTCTCTCTGAAGATTTAATACAAGAAAATGAAAATATCTGCTGAGGGAAATTCTGTCAGTGTGGTTTTAGTTTAAATTAATACATACATAATAATCTGCAGCTAAAGATGAACACTTAGTAGATAGTTTAATTTCTGTATATAAAGAGCCAAAGCATGTCACTGCAGTGCTCAGTTGACGTCCACGAGGAAGCCATTTCATCACATTTCAGTCTGTAGACCTTTTTGTTCACTTTCTGGATTTAGATCCAAAAGAAAACATTTAAAAAAATGTAAATTCTGGAAATATTTGCTCAAAAAAGCTGTAAATCAGCAGCTTTAATCCATAAATCTTCCTGCCGCCACAGTTTACAGGTTACATGAGAAATAAAAACATGTAGGACAGAATAGAGTGTGAATGTGGAGCAGCAGCATCAGTGTGTGCGTCAGGGAAACCTTCACCTGCAGCTGTTAACCAACCGCTTCGCTCTGCGTCGTGTGAAACAGATGTGAGGTGCCCCCGTGCTGTCACGGCGATGAGGGGAAATTAAAGACGACAGCGACGGCGCGCAGACACGACACCGCTTCCTGTCAGCCTGTCAATCAATCTGTCAGCCAATGAGTGTCGCCGTAGGTAAAAATTAGACGTGGAGACGTGAAAGGACGGAGGGATGACAGGGCGGATCTGCTGCTCCCGGTGGATTATGGGAATATTACAGTGGAGGATTATAAACAGGAAGTGGTGAAATGTGAACCACACTTTAAAGGACCATACCACTGGTTTTAACTGATCTACTTGACCTTCCTGTGGAGCATTTTACAATTTAGTTTCTGTTAGTTTCAGTTTGTTCCATAAAAAACAAGTGAGAGACACATGGAACGGTGCATGCCAGTCCGTGCATTACAGTCATTTAAACATTTTATGTTTACTTGTTCTGTTTTGTCTTTTAAAAAATCTTAATTTCTTTTATTAATCTAAAAAAGAAAAGTCTCTGAACACATAGCCTCTACAGTGTCCGTCCTCTGTAATAACGGATTTGTCTCATTAAAGCGACACTAAAGAAATCAGCTCAGAAATACAATTCATCGATGTGTTTGTGTTGGTTTATGGATAGTTGAGCAGAGTTCTTGTTCTTCAGGTGCATTAACACCAGCCTCTGGACTGGAGGACGGCTGAGAAAACCATGACAGATCGCAATCAGATTTGTATTTCGGTCGACAGAGATGTAAATATGTGTAAGTGTAAATGAAAGTGTCTTAAATCTCTTCTGGATTTGATCTGGACACGAGACACTTGAAGTGTAAATGAGGACCTGAAACACTCAAGAGGTGCTTCAACAAACACTGCCAGCATGGATCGCCCTTGGCTGTGTGAATTCGACCTGTAGGAGACAGACAGACAGACAGACAGACAGACAGACAGACAGACAGACAGACAGAGCACTCTTTAATCTACGGCAATGTTCAGAATAATAGATAATCTTTTATTTTATTAAATGTGTCAAAACACGTATTAAATATGTGTTGATAATGTATTGAAATAATATATTAAAATGATGAGTGAAGTCTTAGAAAAGAACAGCTTCATCTGGCTCAGATTATTTATTAGTGTCAAACTATACACACACACACACACACACACACACACACACACACACACACACACACACAGGCACGTGTCAGACGCAGTATTTCAAATATATTTCACTCACTCTCTGTGTCTGAGCATTGAACTCCAGGCCTTGAGATGAATTTTTAAGACCTGCATATTCAAAAGCGTTACACACACACACACACACACACACACACACACACACACACACACACACACACGCCGAGCCGTGGGTTTCAGCCGGGTTTCACCATCCTGCATGTGCAGATGACTCCAGAGGCCCGGCGTGACCCGGCGGCGGCGAGACTAAAGGTCACGGCGGTGAGCGTCGAGCCTCGCATCCTGATTACCCACAACCCCCCTCTCTGACTTCCTGTGAGGTCCGGCAGGTTCATTAGCTGTGGGAATAACTGCAGAGAGACGGACGGAGGGGGGAGAGAGAGGGAGCGGGAAGAGTTCTGGACCAATAAACGAGGCGTCCAGAGAGCGAAAGACGAGTGCAGGGTCTTATTATTTATGCAGTCAATAGGCCGAGGCTTGTCTGCATCTCTAATTGTTTGATTTTATAGGCGGGACGGGCTCTTTAAACAAACACGCTCTTATGCTAATGGCGGTGCGACGGTGCCCTCCTGACAGCATCTGTTGGGAGGTGGACTGCAGGATTATGGGAGTTTTTTCTTTTTTAGGAGGGAGGGAGGGAGGGGGGTGGGGTGGGTGGGGTGTCTGAAGCTGAATATCATTTGGATAATTAAAAATGACAGAGGAAATAGTCCACACACACAACCAGCCACTTTGTCTTGACAGGTGGAGGGGCAGGAGGGAGGGAGGGGGAGAGAGGGGGAGAGAGGGGAGGTTAGTCCTGATTGCTGTCAATCAAG
Source organism: Lateolabrax maculatus (assembly GCA_031216445.1). Classification (NCBI taxonomy): domain Eukaryota; kingdom Metazoa; phylum Chordata; class Actinopteri; order Acropomatiformes; family Lateolabracidae; genus Lateolabrax; species Lateolabrax maculatus. The sequence goes on from CM062205.1 coordinate 24,392,287, forward strand.
CGGCCCGGAGGGAGGAACGTGGAGGCAGGCGGATTGCCGTGAACTTTGACCCCTCCCTGGCCGACGTGATGCTGATGTTAGAGAGAGAGAGAGAGAGAGAGAGAGAGAGAGAGTTAACAACCTTGAGAGACGGACTGAATTTCAACAGGCTCAGGGCCAGAGAGAGGGGGAGAGAGGGGGAGAGAACAGGAAGGGGAAGAGGGAAAGAGGGAGGGGTGGCAGAACAGAGAGGAAAGAAAGAGGTGGAGGGTGAAAGACCAAAGTGGTGTCACATTAAAATGACTTTAGCTTGTAACCATATGTGACATAACATCAATGAAGCTTCACGTATCAATATTTTTTATATTTACAGTGGATCAAATTGATATTTGTAATGTTAAAGGTGTCAAAACCTACGACGGATTATTCCCTTTTTTAGCCTCTTTCAGCTCATTGTTTCGGTTCAGCGGAACATGTAGCGGCCTCAGGAGTTGGTGGAGACCAAACCAGAGCTAAAAGGAGAGAATATTGGACTTATGTTAATCAGATGGACACAAACACGACTCCACTGTGTTTGATCTCATTGCTTTGTGCCTACAGGACGTGTAAATGGAGAACACAAACCAACTTTATAAAATGATGGTATGTCAGATGTTGTGTATACAGATTGTTCTGATGCCCCCACTAGGCCAAAAAAGCAGCTTGAACCCTTTAAAACCTAGAAACACCTGGACAAAGTTCTGTATTTCTGCCAATTCTGAGCTTATTCTTTCAGTCAGTATGAAGTGTTGTACATCATATGATCCAGGGGAACCGACATTTCTTTCTGCTGTTATGTCACCATCACACATTACCTTTGTGTAAGCATAACATATTTAACATAAAAACACGTGTTTTGTTGAATAACTCTATAGTCAACCGGAGAAATTCTGTTTTCAATGTGAAAACAGCAGCCAAAATACTGTCAATACAGCTAACCACACTACTTACTTTAGAAGATTTCATTAACCTTCATGTTCAAATGATTAAAAACTGTACTGGATAATACTGCTCCAGTTGTTTAACACCAGAAACAGACAAAACTATGTAAGCAAGAACTCAATTCATACTGACTTAGTCTTTATTAAAACACAGTATAGGTGACGAAGCAGCTCGTCCTTATACAGGAAACGACAACAGTGATTAAATGTTTTAAGGTGGTTAAAAACGACCAGTGTTTGTCGTTGGTCATGTGAATAAGTGCATGCAAAGTCAGGTGACGTAGTACAAAGAGCCCGACTCCACTGTGCTCTCTATACTAACCCAAACCCCAGTTCTTACTTATTTTAACCCAAACCACAATCTTTTCCAAAAAATAACCAACTAGTTTTGGTCCCTAACAACTCTGTCGACTGTGTTTGTCCCTTGACCAGACTGTCTGTCCCACTGGTGAACACACGCTCACACACGGAGAACTGTCACATCTAATGTTGTGAGCATTTTCAGATTTTGTCAACTTAATGTTGGACATACATGAAAGGATGGAGCAGTCGAGAGAGGTAGAAAACAGATTAATAGTGACTGAATACTTGTGTTTGTATTCTGTGTGTGTGTGTGTGAGAGAGAGAGAGAGAGAGAGTGAGGGAGATCAAAGGAAACAGAGGATCACTAGAAAGCCAAAGTGACAATTGAACAAACGGCATCAATGAAAAGACGATCAGATTATATCTCCGTCCTTCTGTCGCTTTGTTCTCTGTGTTTGTGTGTGTGTGTGTCTGCTTGTTTCTGCCTGCGTGTGTGTGCATACCGCTGTGTGTAATTGCATATTTATTGATGTGTGTTCCCACATTTATTTGTTCCTCCGAGATGTGTGTGTGTGTGCGTTTGCGTGTTACTAACGCTGAGGTGAACAGGGAGGGTTGAGATGTAAAACCCTCCCTCCTCTCCAGACGCAGGATAGAGCCGATCCTCACCCCCCGCCAAATTAATCTGCGTGCACACACACACACACACACACACACACACACACACACACACACACACACACACACACAGTGAAAGCGGATTCTGTAGAATAATTTCATTATAAGGTTGTGAGCATGTGGATTAATGGTTTTACTGTCACAGAGAAGACAGGGGATTTTCTCTTTTCTTCTCTCTGTTTCTTTCTCCCTCCAGGATGCTTTTATTTTGTTGGTTCCTCTCCACTTCCTTTCTCCTCTTATGTCCTTGTATCCTCTCATCCTCTTCCTCTTATGGTTTTGTTTAATTTTGTCTCTTCCTCTTGTGTTGTGTTGTTTCCTTTCATGCTGTACTGTGTAGTTTTGACATGTGTTGTATCATTTTAAAGCAATTTGACATTTCATGTTGTGTGCTTTCTGACATGTATTGATCTCATATAGTGCTGTAGCTATAATTAAGAACTCTGAGGTCACGCTCTTTGTATTTTATCTCTGAATTTGAGGTTTTCTTGCAATCTGCTCGATGTTTTTACTGGAAACCTGGTTAATATTACAGTTAACCAGATAAATTTAACAGATTTAAAGGGTAGGACTGGGTATTGGTGTCAGTGCTTATATGATCATTTACTTGATACTTGATAATACAACAGAGCTTATTTCTGACCAGGGTTCAACCAGAGACTGCTTCAAAACAGTTTATCAGCCTTATTCTTAAACCTGAGCAATGCATCAGCCTTAAATCTGTCAGGGGAAAATAGATAAATAATAACAATAATTTAACCCAGCTTGTCAGCTGAGTTGATGAGTCGTATTGTTTCATGTGGTATCGACTGTGCTGCTGTCCTTCCTCACGTGTTTCCGTATCATTCGACTCACGGCATCTTTTTGTGTTGTGTTGTGTCATGTGACGTGTTGTGCGGTGCTTTCATTGGGTGTCATAAAACCCAAACCCCACTGAGGATGCAGGTAGGATGTGAAACACATGTGCAGTGTTCACATTAACAAGTCTGCAGATTGTGTGTGTGTGTGTGTGTGTGTGTGTGTGTGTGTGTGTGTGTGTGTGTGTGTGTGTGTGTGTGACGGCTGGCATGTCTCAGTCACCTGGCTCTGTCACCCTCCATAATCACTACAATCCAACAGAGAAATCTGCTCTAATCAAACGGGAAACGCCTCCATGATTCTCTCTCTCTCTCTCTCTCTCTCTCTCTCTCTCTCTCTCTCTCTCTCTCACCTCATTCACTCCTGATGTTGTTCTCTCTCATCCTTTCTCCCCCTGTATTCTCTCTTCCCATGTTTCTCTCTCATTTTGTCTCTCTCTAATGTTCACTGTGTGTGTCTGTCTGTGTGTGTGTGTGTGTGTGTGTGTGTGTGTGTGTGTGTGTGTGTGTGTGTGTGTGTGTCTGTCGGGCTCTCAGTCAGCAGCAGCAGCTGGCGAGGGCAGTCCCCAGAGGGATTGTGGGTAGGGAGGGGAAGGTTATGGCTTCACTCCCATCACCGATCTGTTGCCGCCTGTGTGTGTGTGTGTGTGTGTGTGTGTGTGTGTGTGTGTGTGTGTTGTGTTTAGTTTAGTTTAGTTGGGTTGTGGTCTGGTCTGATCTGGTCTGGTTTAGTTGGGTTGTGGTCTGGTCTGGCCTGGTCTGGTTTAGTTGGGTTGTGGTCTGGTCTGGTCTGGTCTGGTTTAGTTGGGTTGTGGTCTGGTCTGGTCTGGTCTGGTTTAGTTGGGTTGTGGTCTGGTCTGGTCTGGTCTGGTACAGTATGCTTTGGTTTGGTCTGTTCTGATCCTTTCTTTGTCATTTTACAACACAGGGCTGCACAAAGAAACAAGTTGTGGATGAAACTCATCAAGCGTTTCACATTAAACATGATCAGTTATCAGTGTCCAATCAACAAGCTGCTTCTGAGTCATGTGATGTGTTCACAAGACCTAATTGGAGTTTAATTGATCAGTTTAAGCTTCAAAAAGTCATCATTTCTACTCGTGTGCAAACCTAAAACAACTAAAAGGATGTACATGTGATGACACATGGCGGCCATCTTAGTGTCTTTCACAGGGCAGTGTGTGTTTTTCTTTACATGAAAACATGGGGTCCACCAGACCTGGACCAAACACTGTTTGTTTTGCCCTTTGTGGAGCACCAGACGGGTGGGGTCTGCTGCAGCGGGGAGCGTTTGCTCTCCGCAGGCTCACAAACGCCTCGTGTGCTCCGGGTGTTGGATGCCCGCTCTAAACCAAGTCTCTTTAAATTTTTACCGTGAGAGTTTGCAGTGTGTCAAACATAACCTCTCGCTCCGCTGCCGCCGCCGCTGCTGCTGGAGGCGTTTGTTTTCCACTCCAGTACGTGCCTCAGCACTAAATCAGCTGGTTAGAGAGAGGAGCTAGATGAGTGAAGCAGCTTCCATGCAGCTATTGTACCTGTGTGTGTGTCCGTGTCTTATTTCGATGTTACACTTGCATGTATACCTGTGACTCTGCGCGTGTATGTGCATCTGAACACGCCTGTATACGTGATTTCACGTTCGTACGCCTGTGTGCATCCAACTCTGGGGGTTTTTTAGAAGAAATGTACCAAACCAAATGAAAACAACAGCAGAACAGCAGGAGGAGACTGAAATCGAACAAGAGGGGAGGATTTATTTGATTGGATGGGAGTCTCTTGTCCAGAAAAGAAAGAAGAAACCTAAAGGGATGAAGAGGGGGAACAAGAAGGAAAGAATCCTTTTAATGAGAATAAGAAATCATTTTCAATCTGGGAGCACTTTATCTGCAACAAAATATACAGAGAAATCATTAATGGGGAGGAAACAGACAGAGCTGCTGGTTTATGGATTCATAACTGAAGCAAACGAAATACAAATTCATTTCTCTAACTGGAAATTAGATCTGGATGAAAGAGACTGAAGGAAGACGTCAGATCTCACTGGTCAGCTGGAACATTTTACAATAATCAAAGATAATCTAAAGAGTTTGCGGTCCACGATGGAGCGGGATGGCCCTGCATGTAAAACCAGCGGTAACAAGGGGGGAAAGGTGGGACTGATTAAACATAACACAGCTCAGCATAAAGACTGGAAGCAGGAGGACGAAGCTCGCCTGGCTCGGTCAGGCATTCAGGGTTCGCTCCAAACTCTCACGTCAAAGCTCACCAGATGTGACGGCTGAGATTCACGGCGATCGCCATGGTGCCAGAGTTAGAGATGATGATGTCACCGGGGCCTCGAATGATGTCACAGAAAACCTGCAGCTTCCTCTAAATGTTTGGACGAGTAAAACTCCTGTTGTGACTGTAACAATTCACTCAGAAGATTGACTGACTGATTACATTAACTGATTAATAAAGTGCAGAGATAGAGTGGAAACCTGAAAAAACGCCCAGCTGAAGCAAGTCTGTGTGTGTGTGTGTGTGTGTGTGTGTGTGTGTGGGTGTGGGTGTGTGTGTGTGTGTGTGTGTGTGTGTAGAGTCCATTGACCTTCCTTCATCTCCCTGTGAGCAGGACAAATATTTAAAATAGATGTCATGTCCTGGACCACCTCCAATGTAACAGCCTCTGTGTGTGTGTGTGTGTGTGCGTGTGTGTGTGTGTGTGTGTCTCAGTGGCTGATTCCTTCGCCGCCTATTGCTAAAAAACCAAAGCTTTCTTTTTTCCTCCCATCACTCTCCATTGTTGTTTCTTTTTCTTTTCCTACAACCTCCCCACTTCATTTCCTTTGCTCTCTCTCTCTCTCTCTCTCTGTCTCTCTCTCTCTCTCTCGCTCGCCCTCTCTCTCTCCGACAGCCACTAATAATAACGCATGAAGGCAGTCACACCAAATGAAGACAAATGCCGTCCACTGCTTTGGAATCATAATCTCTCTCCCCCTCCCTCTCTCTCCCACTCTTTCTCTCCATGCTCTCTCGCCCACTGTCTCGCCCTCGCTCTTGTCCTCCACCCTGCGTTCTCTCCATCTTCATCTCTCTGTTCGGCCGTAGAGTGGGATGTCTCTATATAAACCTCAAAATCTATTCTTGTCCTTTTTTTACCGTTATCATGAAAGAGAAGAAGCGTTCAGATGTGTTTGGAGACCGAGGAAACATCAGAAACAGTTTGTCCTTCACATCCACAGTTTGGTTTCCTGTGATGACTCATTTATCAGAAAGACCCCAAACAATAGATATATGTAATCATTAGTTGTTGCTCCACTTTGAACCTCAAAATCTGAGCAAAATGCACTTTTGAATGCTCAGCTGTGTCCATATGCTTCTACATAAGGACCCTGTTGAGCTTCTCAGAACAGGATATAAAGAAGACTTATTTGGTTTTATGTGTACATTGACTATTGAGTATCCTCAGATAGCAAGTTACCTACTTTTGTTGATTTTTCCGCTCATCTTACACAGATGCAGTAAACTTTAGCAGAATGTCTCCTCTCGAAGAAGAGATTAACCGTGCAACAAATGTCCTTTGTTTTCTATAATATTTCATATAATATTTATGGATCTAACTTGTAGCAGGAGTCTTTGGGAAAGATTCATACAGCCCCAACCAACAAAGATGCAAAACGATTCCCGGGGTTGGTTGTCTCATTATTCCATAAAATGGTGGTAAAAGTTGAGTTTCAGAGTTCATTCTTGATGTTGGAAACAGCAGTTGAAAAGACGATACCACCCTGAGGTCCATTTAGTAGCTGTTCCTGAGCTTTTGTTTATTTCACATGATCTTCACGTGGTCCCAGAGGTGAGATGTTTTGTCACCTGCTGTTTCTGAGCTTTGAAGCTCACTTGGTTAAGGTTAGGGTAAGATTATGGTCACGGTTAAAGAACCCAATGTTCACTATCAGTAGGAGACAGAATGTGAAGGATTAATTTGGCACTTAAAGGCCTAAATTATTCTTAGATGACAGAAAACCACATTTCAATAACAAACCCTTTAAATTTCACTCTGCTATCAGAAGAAATGCTCCCCACATGCAGGATAGATACAGGGTGATATTCAAATGAGTAACACAGTTCAGTAGAAGAATTAGGATTAACAAACTACTTCATGAAACTGTAAAGTACTAATGATCATTTGCATGTATTTTGCGAATGATGAATCATGATTGCAGCGACTTCCAGCCGTTTCCTCCCAGTTAAACCAAAGCTCTCTCCGCATGTGCCGCCATGATAAAAACCATTTCCACCACCACAAATTAACAAATACACGGCTGAATGGTAATGTTCGCGCCATAACTGCGGGGATAATTGATTAAATGAGCATTGTAATTACATTTTCTCTTCCTAATATTGAAGATGTTATCAGTGTATCTTTTATCATTAAGTTAATCAGGAACTAAGACGACATTAAAGAGAATGAGCGAGCATGTGATTAGTCGGAGAGAGAGAGAGAGAGAGACCCACTGTGTGTGTGTGTGTGTGTGTGTGTGTGTGTGAATGTTTTATTCAATCTTTATTGTTTTTGGGCCCTTAAGCACAATTTCATTGTTTCTTTTGATGAATAACTGTGCGTGTGTGTGCAAGTGTAAGTTATAGTACAGTTGTTGCATGTGTGTATGTCCATGCATGCGATGATAATGAGTGTATATGGTGTGTATCCATTGCCAAGAATCCCCCTAGTGCTCAAAAACAGACATAACAGTAAAGCTCCAGTTGCAGTAGCTGTAATAGTTAGTTATTATTGGTTTGTGGTGCCAACAGCAGTACTAGTAGTATAGTAGTAGTCTAATATGTGTGTCTATATGTATGTACTGTACTATAGTGCTACAGTACAGTATTGTAGCCTAATAATAGTCGAGCAGCAGTCTTGGTGGAGAAGTGGGCAGACCAGAAATATTTTCCCATTTTAAATTCACTATTGAGAGTTTAGTTTTTGGACACAAACTTGAATCCTGCCAATCTAAATTAATTTCAAATGTGTCAATAGATCTGCGGTGTGGCGACTCAGCTTTGCTGCTAGTTGGTGGCCTCCAGTGGTACTGCAACAAAAACTATTTCCCCAAAACCACTGTTATTTATAAGACATTTATAAAAGACATCAGTTATTGCTCTTTTTGAGAGACATCACCTCAGTTTAAAGTCTGATAGGAGCAGGTGGGGCAGGGAGACATTGAAGTGCATGTTCCCTGAGCCCTACTACATGGAAGCAAAGCTTATCTAAAATCTTAGAGTCTTTATCCAGTTATTACAGTACATCCAGGGTCTGAACCATGTGGGGTGTGAATACCTACATGTGAGCCGAAAGTAAGTTATTGTCTATGATATATATAACTATGAAGCAGTTGAATGAGATAACACAGAGCTCATACCCAGGCTTTGTGCCTCCTTTATGAGGGTCCATTTGAATGATCCCTTGACCAGCAGGACCTATAACCTACCTACACACAGCCTGAATGGAGCTGGTGTCCCCCCCCCCCCCCCCCCCCCCCCCCCCCACCTGGTGCCCTCGAGCTGATAACTGGGGTGAGGATACAAGTGGGGCACCTGATATAAACTCTGATCACTTCCTGTAAAGCAACAGGAAGTCAGGCTTCCCAGCCAGAAATCCTCCTCTGTTCAGACCAGATGAACCGAGCATGAGCAAGACACACACTCGGGATCCTGACGTCTGTGCATCTGCTCTGTGTCGTGTGTGTGTGTGTGTGTGTGTGTGTGTGTGTGCGTGTGTGTGTGTGTTTGTTTTGGAAGGGTATCCAAAGGTTAAACTGCAGAGAAACAGCATCCATCTGGAGAGCATTAAAGAGATTTATCAACACTCCTGTCCTTGAATCATACAACATATTGTGTGTGTGTTTGTGTGTGTGTGTGTGTGTGTGTGTGTGTGTGTGTGTGTGTTTCGCCCACGCCCACCCGTTTGCAGTCAGGAAGTCACCACATTTCATTTCCATGGCAACAGATTGAAGGTCCGTCAAAAACTATGTTGACCACCGGCCCAGAGACACGTGATCTGTACAACATGAGAACAGAGCTTAACGGTTGAGTCTTGACCTTGGAAACAGCAGTTGACTAAACAACCTTGTGGTCCACTTACCAACTTGTACTGGAGCTTTCGGCCTTATCAAAAGGTCTTCATCAACTGGTGAAGTTGGCTCAGTTGTCATGAGACTGTATGTGGGATTCAGTTAAACACTCAAAAAAAAAAAAGAGAGAGATTCAAGAATGAGTCGTCAAGAATGAGCCGTCAAGTGCAACTTTTCAGAAAACGGATATGATTAAAAGCTCCAAAACAAAGAGTCTAAGGGGACATTGAGTGGAGATCTTTTTGTCTGGAACTACAATAGAATTGATTTGAATAGACATAAATTACTTGAATAAATAGGTCATATATATCCTATTAAAATGTATAGACTTTAAGATAAATAGCGGATCAGCTGTAACAGAGGGGAACACTACATAACACAATAGAACAGAAAGGAAAATAGATCAGACTCTTAACCCCAATAAAAACTATAAAATAAGAGTAAATAGAGGCAGGTAATGGGAGAGTGAATAAGGTGTAAGAGTTCTGTACATCCAAGTGTGTGTGTGTGTGTGTGTGTTTGAATGAACGACCAATCAATAACCATCTACATGTCTGACAGCGAGCTGACACACACACACACACACACACACACACAGATTGCAGGGAAGAGGATAAAAGGAACAGGAAGTGAAAAAGAAAAGTATGAGGAAAGACAGAATGGAGATAAAAGGAAAGAGAAATTAAGATAAGAAATAAAGAAAAAGAAGACATGTAGCCTATAAAAGAAAGAAAGAAAGAATGTTTGTGTACACAAACCCTTCATTAGTCTGGAGAGAATGATTAAAGTTTTGCAGGTTTCACAGTAATTTAGTAAATTATATGAAAAGACAAAAAGTTTTGATTTTCTTCAGTTGTTGCTTTCGGCTGATGCTCCAAATATGACGTGACAGGTTACATCTGAAGTGTTTATGCAGAGACAGATATGTGACTTTGATAGTGGGGACAAACATAACTTCAGTAAAACAAACAAAGTAAAAGCTGTTTTCCAGGATTTCTGTTGCAGTCTTTCGAGAAGTCTTAAAAATTTGGGGAAGTGGACGAGTCAAAGGAGTTGTAGAAACGTTTTAATATCTGCAGTCTACAGCTGCCACTGTACAATACACACTGCTGCAGTACAGTGAGAGAGCTGTGGTCAGTACTGGACCTGTAACACACACACACACACACACCTCTTCAGGGAATTAAAGTGATATTGAGCTCTGAGCAATAACTGGAAGAGTGGAATTATTACTCCAGGGTTGTCACTGTGTGTGTGTGTGTGTGTGTTGGTCACCTGTCCACTTGTCGATTGTTGCTTTTGATTAAAAACGAGGAGCGGCGACAGCTCCGAGTGTCTGCAATATCCCACTGATGCTGTTATCTCTCTCTCCTGCTCGCTCTCTGCCTCGCTCTGCCTTCCTCCAACTGTCTCAGTTCTTTCTTTCAAACATATTTCTAACGTGAATACAAATCTTTAAAAAGCTTTAGTCAGTCCCTTTAGGAGCTCACAGTCTCATCACGACGTTTAAAGTCGAATTTGAATTCTCTTCCCTTTCTTTGTCAGGAAATATAAACCGAATGATGCTGCAGCTATTGTGCACATATTTTTTGAAAGGGAATAGAACTGTTTTTGGACATATTTGTAGAAACAGAAGCGTTTCAGCTGCGTCCGTCACACAAGCGTCTGATGGAACAGATACGCTTTTATTTTAATCAATTCAGCTGTGTAATGTTATTCGCTTGCACTTTGCGCACACGACTGCAACCCAAAACATTTTAGGCTTCAAGTCTATTTTCTTCCATTTAACCCATGTAACTGTAGTGATTTTGTGCCAAACACAGGTGACCACACAGCGGTACTGTGAACACACTGTGTGTACACACTGACATGCTGTGTTATGAGGTCATGCAGTGTTACAGTCAGACAGCCTGCCACACCACAAAAGAGCTGAAAGACTTTGAACAATAGTGACTTTCTAGCTAGTGTATCCTCCTTATCTATCTCATCTAACCTACAAACACGGAAACATTTATTTTTTCCACATTTCTTTTACCTTCGCTTGAAGAATGAGCTAGAAAACAAACATTTACCAGAAAAAGTGCACTTGCAGGCTAAATAGTTTGACAGCAGTAACACAAACGGGTAACAAAACATACCCTCAAATATCAAGATTGGTTAGTTTAGATGTCAAATGTTCTGGTCCTTATTCTTCAATACTGCTGCTAACAACACATCACCTGTCAGCGGCTCGTAAACTACTGAGCAGGTTTGTCTACGTTGTCCCTCCATTCCCCTGCCGGTGCTCAGCCTGCCAGCTGCTGTCGCTCTAACATGGACACCGGCCCGCCCACATATCCCTTAAGATCCTTTTTCTTCCTTTTAGATAATATAAAATATTAACAATACATTTAAAAGTCACATTTAGATTATTAATTTCACCACAATCCTGCAAAAGAACAATTAATCCAGAATGAAATGAATTATTACACACAGTGATAATAATTAAAATATATACAGTATATCTTAGTTTAGACGTCAGCACCTCATTATAAACAGAATACAGTATTAAACAGAGGACACAGCACTCCCTCCTTCTCTCTCTCTCTACTGTTATGTACTGATCCCTCTCTCTTTCCAGTATTGACATATGTTGACCTTTCTGAACCTTCCTCCTCGCTCAACTCTTCCTCCCATCGCTCTCTCTGCCTCTCCTCCTCTCTCCCCTCACTCACCCCTCAACTCTATGGCCAAACCTCCCTTTTCCTTACCCCCTCCCCCTTCTCTCTCTCTTTCCTCTGTCTTTCCTTTATCGACACGTTGACCTGTCTGCACCTTCCTCTTCCTGTTTTCCTCATCCTCCCACCTTCTCTCTCTCTCTCCCTCTCTTGATGTGTTGGCATCTCAAATTACTCTTCCTCCCTCTCCCTGGAACCCCTCCTCCTCTTCTTCCCCCTCCTCTTCCTCTTGTTTATTGATTGGTTCATTTGATAGTTCTATCACCAATCAGCATGAAGTTGACCTTTTGGACTTGGCAATGATAGCAAGACGTTGAGTGTGTGTGTGTGTGTGTGTGTGTGTTGACCTTTACAGGCAGAATGTCAGCCTGGCTCTTGGTGCTGTCAGTGCATTAGTTGGACAGGAAGCAGTTCAGCTCTCTAACAGGAAGTTCAAACCCCTCTTATGACTGACAGCGGGCAGCGTCATGTGACCTTATTTTCGTATTTGCGACTGTCAGAGTCTGCACTGTCCTTCACATCCCAGCACGGGACCTCGTGCAAGAACCACTGATACCAACAGACTTGTTCTTAGGCGGCACATGTGAGAGATTTAAGAAAATCTGTCGAATCCACCGATTTTCTCATATTTATAATTTTCTCTCAGGTTATGTATGAATTTCACAAGTCTAATGTACAGACAGCTGCCTGGAGTTTCTAAAACAGCTCCTTTCTTTTAAATCGCAGTCACAGTCTGACTCTGAGATGACGGCGTCAGCAGGTGTATTAATAGCTCTTTTCTAATTGTTTCTTCCCTAATACGTTTGTACAATTAATAGAGTTTCCTGGAAATTCTACTTGGAACACGTCTTAAAGAAGAATGGTTTAGGATAAAAGTAGGAAAATGTTTCTGCACGAGACCCAATATTTGTTAAAAAATAGGTAATGTTCATTTAAAATAGAAATAAATACATAAAAATATACAGTCACTATTTTAAAAGTCCATTCTGATTCATTGAAAAATCAGCCTGAACTTTCTGTATGCTGAACCTACATGAGTAGAATATGTTTATGAGACATCGTCACTTGGCAGAAGTCCAGCAAACCAGGCTGGTTTTTAAAAAAAAGAAGCAGCTGATGAAAATAAAAACAGGCAAATATTGTGTTTACAGGAGCCGGGGGGAGAGTTTTATTGTCCCTGTGCAGCTGAGGATCTGCTGCTCCAGTTGTTCCAGTTGTTGCTAATGTGTGAACTGGGAGCAAACTGGGAACCAAATGAGTGAACTGTGCCTTTAAAACCCAGAGGGTCACACTGTAAAGAGCCATATGCTGGATGCAAAACACACACAGAGACACACTAACACAAACACTAACGCGTTGCTATACTTTATGAATGCAGGCTGTTTACGTCTCTGCTTCTTTACATCCACTCAGGCTGTCCACTCTCCTGTGACTCTCTGTTCCAGTTTCACACCACATGCCCATCTCTTCTTCTACATCCTGCTACTGAAAAACAAAATAGATTCTGTATTTCTTTATTGTCACTGAAGATGTCAATTTTATCTGTCATATTATATCATCAGGAGCACCTGAAGGCAACATCAAAGTTTGTCTTCCTCCTCTTCCTCCTCTTCCCTCTCTCCTTGTCCAGTCCTCTTCATCTTCCTTTCTTGCATCATCTTCCTTTCTCATTTGTTCTTCCTTTTCTCTTATCCCTCTTCCACCATTTACCTAATTCCTCATCACTCATTTTCACTCTGTTTTCTCCCCTTTGCTTCCTTTTTTCCCTCCGTATTGTTATTGTTAAGTGATAGAGTTATAATTCAAAAGAAAGGAGGAAGAATCAACGAGAAAAGTGTAGAAATATAAGTGATGTAAACCATTCTATCCCTCCTCTGTGGTTGGAAACAACCAGCCATAAATTACCCATAATGCCCTGCAATTAAAGACAGCACCTGTCAACATCCTTCTCTTCCATCTTTCTTTCCCTCTCCTGGTAATTTCGCTCCTGTTCCGCTACTCTTTATTCTTCTATTTCTCAGTAATGGTCCTTGTGTCATTCTGTCATTATTCTTCTTTTGTCTCTTACTCTTTTTCTGAATAGCTTTTCCTCTCTCACTCCCCCCATTTCGGTCTTTGTTTCTCAATGTATTTCTCCATTTTTACACATTTCTCTCCTTCAGCTCGGTGTTCCTGGTTTAGGTCCCTTAGTTTTGATGAAGGAAAACTTCAAGCTTTTGGAAGTTGGAGGTTGCAACTTTGTGTTGTACAGTTTGAGTTTGATCCGTTCCTGTTTCAACATGACAACCTGAGAGTTTCCAGGTTCTTCTGCACTATGCTGCTATCTTATGTGCCGTTTGTCGATGTGTGGAGTAAAAGGTGGAAACAATGGAAGAAGTGGTAGTGATAGTGTTACTGATTTTCTATCACATTTATGTAAGTGTGAGATACAAGTTTAATAATCCTGGGCACTGGTGGACTGGTCTCAACCTGTTAAAACCACTGTCTTCTCCACTGTTGTTCTGGTTGTCCTGCTCCATTCAGACACTGGTCAGTAAAATGGTTGTTTCTGCTGTTTGTTGTAGTTGTCCTTGCTATGATGTGACATCACACTTGCTCGACCAATGACAATCTGCAGCACTGCCAGCAACCTCTGAGTACCTGGAGCCTGCATTTAGTTTCACTTCCTGAGCAGAGGGCGACTTTACTTCCAGAAACTTGTCTCCGAAATGAAGACAAAAACTTTGTGAACTTTGTGAGGTTGAAAACAGCTCAAATAATCTTCCCGGTTTGGTGTTTTGGAACTTGACTGTCCTGCACAGAGCCCTGACCTCAACCCCACCCAACACCTTTGGGATGAACTGGACCTTGAGCCGGACCCGATCACCGGCGTCAGTGCTGGACCTCATTAATGCTCTGGTGTCTGAGGGATCAAACCCTGCAGCAGGTCCAACATGTGGTGGAAAGACTGAAAGCAGCAGAGTGGAGGAGCACATTAATGAACATGGTGTCAGGTATCACATGTGGGTATAGTGTTTGATCGTCCACATACTTTAGGCCATATAGTGTGTATCCTGTAAACAATCCCTTTCACTCTGTCTTTCTCTCTTTTTAATTATTTTTTGTTACTTTTTCTTTGTTTTCCAATTGTTCTCCATTGCTCTTTGTTTCTCCCCTTTGTCCCTGTATCCCTTTTACTCCCCCATTCATCTTCTTCATCTCTCTTTTCCTTTTTATTCACCCCCCTTCTCTTTGTTTCTTTATTTCTTTATTTGTCGTTTTCCTATATATAATACTGCCCCCACACACACTTTTCTGTCCTTTTTACAATTCATTTGTCACACACACACACACACACACACACACACACACACACACACCGTTTTTCCATTTGTCATTAAGAGGCAGAGAGCTAGACAGTAACATTTAAACCGCCCGTTCTGAATGGTTAAAAGATGGCCTCATCTGTTGTGTGTTGTGTATACGTGTGTGTGTGTATGTGTGTTGTGTATACGTGTGTGTGTGTGTGTGTGTGTGTGTGTGTGAGGGCGATCGATGCAGTAATCTGCAGGAGGTGGGAAGCAGAGAGAGCGAGCCATTCAGCAGCGCTCACTAATCAATTGCAATTCTTTCTTTTACTGTCTGAACGCCCAGATATGGACATTTGTGTGTGTGTGTGTGTGTGTGTGTGTGTGTGTTAATCTTTCTTTTACTGTCTGTGGCCTAACATTTAGATCTGTGTGTGCCTCTCAGTGTGTATGTGCATATCTGTCTTTCTACTCTGTATGGATTTCTTTGAGTGTGTGTACTCAGGTCTGTGTGTGTGTGTGTGTGTGTGTTCGTTCCTGCACGGACAGTTTGTCCTGAAGGTGGCGCTACAGTAAAAGGTCATTATAATCTGCAGAGTTCACCCTCTGGGGA
The DNA here is from genome assembly GCA_031216445.1 of Lateolabrax maculatus. Lineage (NCBI taxonomy): Eukaryota > Metazoa > Chordata > Actinopteri > Acropomatiformes > Lateolabracidae > Lateolabrax > Lateolabrax maculatus. Next base: position 24,407,814 of record CM062205.1, read on the forward strand.
GCAGAGGTGGGATCAGGAAATGTCCTCACAATGTGAATCTAGTTGTTGAAGCTGGAACTAGATCTCACAACAAATTCACCCTCTGACTGAACAATCGACCTCAGCAGCCATTTTCTAGCTTTTTCCAGAGATTTTAACCACATGACATGGTCTTCATCAGCAGAGGAAATGTCAGTTTTAATGAAAATGGATCTGTAGCAATTACAATCACATCCATTTCAGTTTTAAGATTTCTGGTCCAGGCTTGCTTAAACATTTATTCTTGACCTTTGGAAATAGTAGTTTGACAAAAAAATATAGATAAATTAATGGATTATAATATATTATAGAGTTTGTACTTTTGTACATTTTCTGGATGGATTCATGTTTTTGAATCTGTCCCTTTACACCTTAATTCAGCATTAAGCCTCTTTCAAGGGTATAAATGAAAGGATGTGAATTAAATACATCACAATTGCCTTAATACATTGCTATAGATCGATCAGTTATGTTTTTCTGTGTATTTTGTGATAGCAACTTTTTGTGACAGTATACAGGATTTAACACCTTAACACCAGTTAATCAAGGAAATAATCAGCAGATTAATTTAGAATAAAAATATTTGTTAGTTGCATCTCTAAATATTACAATCATTAATTAATCCATTAACGAGCCCCATAAAATCCTATTAAAATACCTTAATTCCATCATTGTTAGTTGTTAATTATTTTACCTCTAAAGTTCCTGTGTGGTTGTTTTGTTCAGAGGAGAACAGTCTGTGGCTTTCAGACTGTTATATTCTGGTTAATAGAACAAAACATTTCATTATGACAGAAGACTGAGAGACAGGAAGCACACACACACACACACACACACACACTAACCCTCCACCTCACTGCCACACACACAAAACACATCAATACAATCCGTCCACACACACAGAATAAAATAAATAAATGTACAATCAAAATTGCAATTACCTGCAGAATTTGTGAAGGGTAAACAAATCTGTGCCTCGCCCCCCCCACCCCCCACTCGCTCCACACACACACACACACACACACACACACACCCGACGCAGAGAGCGGCGTTAGCGTTCTAGTTAGCATGCTGAAATGAATACAGTTAGATCCAAAGCAATTTCCTTTTATTTATCTTAGCAGCCGCGCATAAATAAAGGCAAGGGCATCCAGGCAATTAGCATAATTACTATGAGGCGGTCAGACCCTCTGTGATTTCATAGACACACACACACACACACACACACACACACACACACACCCACACACACACACACACACACACACACACACATAGAGGCTGCCGCCACAGGGGTGTGTTTGTGTGTGTGTGTGTGTGTTTTAGAGAGACAGAGGAGAAGAGATAGAGACAATGACTCAGAGTGTGTGTGTGTGTGTGTGTGTCTGTGTGTGTGTGTGTGTGTGTGTTGGTGTGTTGGTGCATGACTTTTTTTGTGTCCATTTGTTCCACCTTGTGTGTGCATGTTTGTTTGTATTGTTTCCTCATTTTCTCCGTGTGTGTGTGTGTGTGTGTGTGTGTGTGTGTGTGTGTGTCTGAGTGCCGTCCTTGGCCTGTCTGGCGCACACACACACACACACACACACACATATGGTGATACATGCAAACATTTAGGCACATGGTCACACACTGAAAAATAAACATGCACACACACACACACACACACACACACACACACACACACACACACACGGACCAATCTAAAGTCCCAGTGTGTCTGTATGTGTTATTAATATGCAAATACAAGAAAAACAACAAAGGGCATGAAAAACAGTATCCATCCTAACAGGCTGAGGTCAGCTGATGCAGGATCTGCTGTTTCCACTCGTTTCATTGGTCCCAGCGTTTTATTGTGAGGTTATTTTTTTATATCAGGACACTGGTTTCGTCTTTTTGCTGATTTTAGTTTTGGTTTTTGGATCAGGCTTAGTTTGGGCTCAGATCGTGTCTGAATCTCAGTCCAGGGCAGCACTAAGGTGGCGTCTGTTGTTCTGTCTGTGCCTTGTGTGTTAACAAGGGCTGTTCGTATGAGTGGAGGTCGGGCCAGTTTGCAATTTAAACTACGCTTTATTATTATCTCACATCAATACTGGTTAAATACCAGGAAGAGTTCAGTTGTTGGCTGCTCTGTGAGCATGTTGGTGTAGCGTCTTTAGATTCTCCTTTGGTGTCTATTCACTTCAGTATCTGTTTAAATGTGTGATGACAGATGTTCACAGCTGGTATTTTGCATTTGTTTCTAATCGGCATTGTGTAATACAAATTACACTCATAATCTGATAAATATTCAGTAATCCCGAACGCACTCTGAAGTAAACAACAGCCAAAACTTCCTGTTTTAAAGCAGAAAAGACAGCTTCAGGTTTATCAGTGTTGTTTCCTCTAACCAGAATGTACCTATAGGATGTTGCTCCTGCAGAAAATGTCAGTAACTGAGGCAAGAATATTGTTTTCTGAGTGTTACACCGACCTTTGTGCATTTTAGAACCTTTCGCTGACCTTTCGATACCCTGCCGACCTTGTACATAATTCCTGGTGTAAACAGAAAAGCCAAACGTGCAGCAGAAAACAGTGTTTGGTGTGAGCGCCGCTTGGAGTTGCTGCTCTAATAATCTGAGGCCTGTTTAACCTCTGGGAGGCAACCTGGGACTTAACAAAGCAGTCAGCAAGGTTATGTTTGTTTACCGCACATCTATGACTGTGTGTGTGTGTGTGTGTGTGTGTGTGTGTGAGAGTGTTTACATCAGCGTCATATCAGCATAATTTACACACATACACACACACACACACAGACACACACTCACTTCCACCTTTCAACTCGCTTTCCAATTCTAATTAATCCGTTTTAATCCCTCTGAAACGGGCAGATTTGCTTTCCTTCACCTGGAGCTGCTTGTTGCTAAACCTGGACCTCAATCAGACAAGATGATAAAACTGTAAAAAAGAAAAACACTGGTTGTGATTATCTCCACATCTCAGCCTTTTCCACTGTTGTGCCGCGTTACTTTAAAGGGGCAAGACTCAATCCACGACCTACGGAGGCTTAGTGGTTTTGTCGCCGGCCTCCATCATGGAAAATACAGAAACAAATACCAGAAAATAGAAGGTTTATAAGACAGATTAACATCGTGAGGTTTCCCCTGAATCCTCCAAGCCCATTCCTCTATGTAGTGACTCAGCAATGTTTCCCGAAAAGATGCTTTCTATGAACAGAGGTGAACATTGCAGGTTTATTACCCAACTCTCAGTTGTTAAAACCCCTTTCATTTTACGTCCTGGTTAAACTTTGAACCACTGCATAATAACATAGATAGTCCTCACATATATGTGTCGGTGCAGCATTCCTGTTCATATACTGCTGTGCATTGAAAGGTTATAACATGGCTGCTGTAACTAAGCCAATCATCAGCTATGGATAAGGCTGCAGCCGACGTGTGACTACATGTCACTGCTCACTGAATGAATGAGCGGACACACAGCGACTGCACGGCAGTAATCTACCATTCGGTAATAAGATACGGCCAAATAGAAGTTAATGTGATAAATATGATTAACACACGATACAGCTGAACTATAAATACTCCTATAAAACTATAAATGAAACGTACACCTCAGTTTCCACGTTACTGGACATTTCAGGTGTGTTTCCTTTATGTTTCCAGTCCAAATAATCTCATTTAAATAACTTCTTTATCCAGGTGATTAACGTGCACAATAGCCTAGATTATAACACGTTACTCTAGTTAGAGTCAGTTGGAGGTTTAACTGGTTTAAAAGTCACCTGAGGACAATCGGCTTGTTAGAGGACGAAGACATTTCATGTGAAGGGCGACAACATGGAGAGCAGCAGTCTGGACCAGGACCTGTGTCTGCCTGTACGCTCATAACAAACCAAATACCTCGCTGCAGATATACACACCGAGGCTACCGCACACACACACACACACACACACACACACACACACACACACAGACAGAATGAGTCAGGTGTGTGTTAATGAGGAACCCAGCATGGACGGACATTGATGAGGCTCGTTGACGATTAACATCTCATTAGCATCTCGTTAGCTGAGAGGGCAGACTAAATGGACACAGGCAGAGGAGCAGCCGCATACACACACACACACACACACACACACACACACACACACACACACATCATGGCAAGAATCAGTTTGACCAGGCCGGCGTGAGAGGTTAAAGGTCAACACCAAACAGCACTTTCTATTTGAATGTTTGAAACAAAAAGAGAGAGATGTGCAAACATTACATGCTTTTAGTTTACTTGTACACATTTTCATGCACAGCCAACCATATCATTGTTTATTCCCCCCAAAAATATATTTACTTATATAATGTAAGGAGATACTTCATTGGTCTTTTTTTCCTTTTCTGTTGCTATTTGTCATCCATTTTATGTCTCGCTCTCTCTCACACATGAATGCAGACAATTCATATTAATAACAGAGATATAGTCACTCATATATATTCAGTATGTGCATTCAGAGTGGATATAAGACACACACACACACACACACACACACAGGTGGTGTATCAGCCGCAACAGTAGGGAACCACATGTAATTAACCTGCCTGACCTCAGGAGTATTAATGCCTTTGTGTGTGTGTGTCTTTGAATCAGTGTATTGTGCTCAAGGAGTCGAGTGCTCTGCCATGATCTTCACATAACGACAGCATTAGACACACTCAGATGTGTGTGTGTGTGTGTGTTTGGTGTGTGTGTGTGTGAGAGAGAGATTCGCTGCTGAAGTCGAGTGTTCCGCCGTGATCTTCACATAAATACAGCATTAGACACAGCTAGATGTGTGTGTGTGTGTGTGTGTGTGTGTGTGTGTGTGTGTGTGTGTGTGTCTGATGTTATGAGACCTGCTGTGTATTGCTGCAGTACTATTGTTGGATACATTACTGCCAGCTCTGGTGATCCACGGCTGTGTCTCAGATCGCTCCCCATTTACTCTATAGTGCACTTTATTTACTGTCGGCCATTTTATTTGAGTGTGAAAAGGCGTCATCTACATAATGCCCCGAAAAACTCCACAATGGAACAAAAGCTTTTTGCTCACACTCCCACAATGCAGTGTTCTGCATTTTATAGATGAGTGACCATACAGCTGTCAGGAGGTGTGTTCACATGCAGCTCTGGTTTCTGGAGTCTTGTCCTGTGTCTTATTCAGGATATGATGTTTACATGGAACATGTACATCAAGTCTTCACTTCTCACCGTCTTAGTCACTGTGTTTTATATCAATAAAGAATGTTCAGAAACCAGGATCAGGTGTTTATCTGGTCAGGTTTGTGACGCTTTACAGCCCGTTCTTTTCCCATGATTGTGTGTGAGGGAAAGATGCTTTCTGGGCCCCAGAAGTCGTAATTACACGGTTTTCATTTGGCTTCAAAGCCCGGCACACTTCCTGTCAGTCAGGAAGTGTTGCTCTTTCACTGTGTGGTGTGAACTGAACCTGCCAGCAGCTGCTGTGAGAGCTGTTGGTAGGAGCAGTTTTGGTATTTGAGTGAACTGTATGTGTTAGAAGAAGCAGCAGGGTTCAGTTCGTTATCGCTCTCTTGTGCGTCGTACCTTTTACCTGTCTGAGAGGTGTCGTGAGCTCATCAATGAGCTCTGACTTTATCTTTTTAATTGAAGAACATTAATATTTCAAAGTTTCTCTGACGTGTATTAAATCAGCGCCTCTTTCCTCTGTTTTCAGTCTCTGGACGGGTTTGTATTTGCACTAAACAAGGAGGGACGCTTCCTCTACATCTCTGAGACCGTCTCCATCTACCTGGGACTGTCACAGGTAAGTCCTACACCTGTCTGTCTGTCTGTCTGTCTGTCTGTCTGTCTGTACAAACATACCGATGAAGCTCCTCACGGTTCACTGACTTGGTTCTTGCAAATTCTCCAGTCTGTCCGTCTCCTTCTTCTTCTCTCTCTCTGTCTCCCTCTTTCTCTCTCTCTCTCTCTCTCTCTGTCTCTCTCTCTCTCTCTCTCTCTCTCTCTCTCTCTGTCTCTCTCTCTCTCTCTCTCTCTTTCTCTCTCTCTCCCTCTCTCTCTCTCTCTTTCTCTCTCTCTCTATCCCTCTCTCTCTCTCTCTCTCCCTCTCTCTCTCTCTCTCTCCCTCTCTCTCTCACCATCCGTCTCTCTCCCGTCATTACCAAAGACAATTCCCAACAAATTAAGGCTCATTTCAAATCTCATCAGCTCGTCGGCCGGTTGTTGATTTGTGCAGCGAGCGACGATGCATATTTTATTGCTGTGTGTGTGTGTGTGTGTGTGTGTGTGTGTGTGTGTGTGTGTGTGTGTGTGTGTTGGGGAAATCTCATTGTACTTTGTCAGCTTGGTAACGAGTTCTGCGTCTCAATTGGTTCACTCTCCACCAGTTCCTGTTAATAGAGACAGGCGTCCATCCTGAAGGTCGACACATCGACCTTGGAGACGCTAATAAGTCGGTATTGACAAGCTGTGTGTGTGTGTGTGTGTGTGTGTGTGTGTGTGTTGTGTATTCCCTGTTTACCTTTTGGCTTGTATGCAAACTGCTAATATGTGTAAATGAAAACAGGAAGTACAGGAGTAAAGAAGGAACGTGCTGTAAAATACAATGAACAGACACACTTGTATCCTGAGAAACTTGTCTTTTTATCTTTCAGTTTTTCAGTGTGAAACATCAGGTTATTAATGTGGTTAAAATTATCCCACACAGTATTGTAGTATTTCTGGATATCTGAATATCTGAATGTTTTCACCGTTATAAGGTCATATAATCATCATAATCTTCTTCTTCTGTTAAAAAAGCAGCTGTTAATCAGTTGAGACTCACATCTTCGAGATTCCAACAGTGCCTGAATGCACCACAGCACAACAGCTAGACAACAAACAAAAAAACATAATTTTCTTTGCACATCTTTAAAATACATCAGCTTCCTTTGCTGCTGGTGCGTTTTGGAAGCTGGTGACAGAGGAAGTCGGCCGGTCTTGTGCAGATCGCAGCAGTCAGCTGTTTGGCCAAACAAAGCGTACGAGACTGTGGTTCACATCCTGTTTCCTTGTAGGTCTTTCGGTTAAATGTTGGATTTGTGGAGGTGTTTTTTGTTTTGCTGGGAACACTTCAGGACTGAATCCCAGAGTAATGTTCGGAGTGCCGAGGTTACTACTTAACATTATGATCAACTTGTTGGTCTGACTGCAGGATTCGGTCTGTGTGGTGTTCAGACTGCAGATATCCACTCTACAGTATCTGAGAGCTGAACATTGTTTACTGGAAAGGAACTCATATTTACCGTCCTTGCCAAGACATGCATTAGGTCGGTCTCTCTCTTTCTCTTTCTCTCTCGCTCTTTCTCTCCGTCTGTCTCCCCCCCTCCATTAGTTTAATGTGAACTCCTTGTCTCTGTGAATTAGATATAGGAAGCTCTCAGATATGGGAGCGAGGAAAAAAGGCCAATCAGTTTACCAAATTAAAGAGGAAGGCACATCAACCCCCCACCCCCCACTTTCTCTCTGTCACTGTGTCTCTCTATCTCTCTCTACCCCTCCTGGATTAATTCCCCCACCAAGATTGATTGATGATTTCTATCAAATAATTGATTAATTGTCAAATTGGGTCCCCTAAGCTTTTCCGCCAGCTCCGCTGAGCTGGTTATCTTGTTCTCTCGGCTTTTATCAGCTGCTGAAGAAGTGGCACGCCGATTTAAAAAAAAAAAAAAAAAGAGCGAGGGAGAGAGATCGAGCTTGTCTTTGCCTTGTACGAGTCTCACCCTGTAATCCTACATGTGTACACAGAGTTCGTCAACCTCCATCCTCTTAATTGCTCTCCCTTCCTCCTCTTCTCCTTTAATCACTGCCCTTCCCTCTCTCTCTCTTTTTTATTTAAAGGAAGGAAAATATATATCGCTAATTATTTTTCAACTTTAATTAGATCGTGACGTGCAGGAAAAATGGCTGGGTGGTGGGGAGGTGAGGGGGGGATTTTTTTTAAGCCTTTTGACAAATTGACGAGGTTATGAATTTCCTCGCTCGGTAGCCGGCGCTGAAACAATCTTCAGGCAGATTTATGTGTAAAGAGGATTTGCCGGTTTAGCTCGTTTCTTTGCCGTCTCGTCGGGAAGACGGCGGACGTGGCCGGCCAATCAAACAGGCGGTTAATAGAGTCATTAACAAAGAGCGGAGTAATTAAACATGGCCGCTGAGTAAAGTTAAAGTCCCTCCTCCCCCCCGCTCCGACTCCAACACACACTCTCCATCCGTTTTTGAATTTTAATTCTTTGCAGTAAAGCGTTGACGAGCTGCAGTTTGTTATGGCTGTCTGTCACCGAGGGCGAGACGGAGTTTAATCATGACTTTATGGGCAACTTTCTCGGTTAAAATATGAAATCATCAAGACCCTTCAGTGCATAAACAATTCAACTTCTCCAGTATATACACACGGACACATGAGGCGTGTTGCCGGGCAATTGTTGCCCCAAAAGTTGGCTTAAAAATATGAGAAATAATATCATGAGGTGACCATATCAGTGGAATAGGGAAGTTGTCCAGTGAAGATAATTAGAGGAATGGGCACGATGTCAAAAGAGATTTTTAACTGTGAGATGAAACTGTGTCCATTCCTATACTGAACTTTCTTGGTTAGTTTTGGGCGACTAACTGGTTTCATACAGTGATATCAAGCGGCTAATTTTGCATTATCACGGTGGGAATGTACGTTAAACAAGCGCTTTATCTTCTAGGCCATTGTGAAGTGAGTTAGCCAATACCCCAACCTGCCCATTAACAACCAGACCTATTTAAGGAAAAGATTAGTTTCTAATGAAATGTAAAAAGGACACAGGTAGAAGCTGGCAGTAACTGTTTAGTGTCTGGAGCAAACAAACTTCATGCTTGACTGCATATCTTTTTTTTAATAGCTTTAAATGTACCGATCAGTGCATGAACATACAGTATGTCTGGATGTTTATGATATCTAGTGACACTACTGGCCTTTTGCACAGTTTGTAGGCTTTATACAGTAGATATTCTCATGTCGAGGGCAGCGACTGTGTCCTAAAAAAAGAAACCAGACTAGCAGACTGAAACTGCTTGTAGTGTCCGGACAGTCGAGGAGTCGCCTGCATGAAAACGTACACTGGAGTGCAGATTAGTTCCTCATATTCCTCGTCACAGTCAGGCTGCACGTTGCAAAAGTTGTATTAATTATAGAGGAGACGGACAGCATCTGTCTGACCTGGATGTGATTATTATCACATTATTTTTTATTTATTATTGTTTTGGCCTCTCAGCAGGACTGGAGGCCGGACGCTGCACATCACCTCCTCTACAGTAGAAGAAGAGGAAGACATTTTCAAAGCGTTGTTGTTTATTGGAAAAAATTATATTGATGTTTTCTTCATCGATGCAGCAATTATTTTCACTTCAGTCAATTTAAACCCTTGAACCAGAGTCTTCATCTCCCTTTACGTCTCTATTTGGCATCTCATACAGGCTGACTCAGAAATGACATCATTTCGTGTGAGTTGTACTTTCAATTTTGTAGAATTGCTTTTCTTGATTTAAAGCGTTTGCATTCAGAAGGTCGACAGGGTCATGAACCTTTTTTTTTGTATATCAGCTTTTTGTTTTGTTAGTTTCCATGTGCACATTTAAAATGCACATGAAAC
>CM062205.1:24420000-24435000 GCA_031216445.1 Lateolabrax maculatus
TGCTAAATGTGCTGAATAATATACCTCATGTATGTATCTCAATATGTCTCCGAGGTTAAAGTCGGGAAGTTAGACAACGTAAAAACATTCTGTCTTTAAATGCTTCATCCAGCTTTGATTTGCTGCCATTTTCCTGTTTTCATCTTTCTGTTGGATCACAAGCAGGAACTAAATGAGGAGGAGAAGAAGAGTCCAGTTATGTCACGATTGTTTTCTTCTTAAGTTGAAACATCATTTCCCATCACTCTTCATTGCATCTTTTCCTTCTTGTGAATCTTGAAAATTGATTAGCTCTATTTTTATTTCTACTTTTTTAAATATATTTTCTTATTTTAGCTTCTTTAACTTGAAATATGTTTTCTTTCTACACTCACTTGTTTCATCGTCTGTCCTTCATTCCTCCTCTTCATCTGTCTCCCTCTCATCTTCCTCACCCCTATTTTTCTTTCCTTGCTCTCCCTCTCCAGTCTTCTCTATCTTCTCTCCTCCTCCCTTTCTCTTTCTCTCTCCTTCTCTCTCTTTTCTCTCATCTGTTTTTGAGACAGAAGGTCGGCCATTTGCATGAGGTCAAAGAGGGGCATTCTGGGAGATGGAGGAGGGAGGAGATGGGGTGAGGATGATGATGATGATGAGGAGGAGGAGGGGTGGACATGAGGAAGGTCACAGTTAATTGAGCCACCCTGGTGAACCTGCTCGCTCTCTCACACACACACACACAGAAACACGCACACTCACACACACACACACCCAAACACACACACACACACACACACACAAACACGCACAAACACACACACACACACACACACACAAACACGCACCCACACACACACACAGTTTCATTCATAATTGATGGCTCTGACTCCAGAGCTGCCCTGTAGTTCTGATAATATAATATCTATAATAATAATAGTGTGTGTGTGTGTGTGTGTGTGTGTGTGTGTGTCCTGTTAAAAGATGAAGGGATGGACAGAGGGAGAGAAGAGGAAAAGTGAACCTAGAGAGAAAAGAGTCAGAAAATTGTTTTTTTTTACTTTGGATGAAGGAATGAGAGATAGGAAAAAGAGGAAAGGAGGATAAAGGAAATACTGAATGTGAAAGAGGGAAGGAGAAAGAAAAAAGAGGAAAGAGTGAAAACAACTGTGGTATTAAGGGTCAACGATGAAGAGAAAATTATTTTTTTTTACTATTTTAGAGGAGAGAGAGATGGAAAGATGGAAGAAGAGAAGAATGATCAGAGGAGAAATTGAGTTTTTCAAACTTTTACTTGTCGCAACTGTAAAAGATGAACAGATGATGGAGGAAGAGTGACAGGAAGAGAGGAGGATGATAACGTGAGATGCAGGGGACGGAGGGAAGAAAGAACATAAAAGGAAGAGGAGGGTAAATGAGGACAAAGTAGGACAGGGAAGAAAAAAGTGACAAATGATGGAGAGAAAAGGAAGGAGAAACATAAAGGTTGAGGAAAGAAAAGGAGGAAGAGTTTAGTTTTACTCATGAAGGTGTAATGAAGGAAGAGATCTAAGAATATAGAGTGATGGAGGGATCAAAAATGGATGTTGAAGGGAAAGAAAAGGAGGTGTAGAAGGAGAGGAAGTAAAATCAAATGTGAAAAAATTAAATGAAAGAGGAGAAGAGGAGCAGACACAGTGAAGTGGAGGGGGAGGAGGAGAAAGAAGAGGAAGACTAGGAAAAGAGATGGAGGGATGAGTGAAGAGGGAGGGAGAAGGAGGAGAGCTGTCGAAATGAATGAAAAAAGACAGAAGGAAAGAAGGAGAGAAGGGGAGAAGGAAACAGGATGGAGCCACGAAGTTTTTGTCTTAAAAGATGTTCTGTGTCTGTGTGTGTGTGTGTGTGTGTGTGTGTGTGTGTCTGTGTGTGTGTGTGTGTGTGTCTGTGTGTGTGTGTGTGTGTGTGTCTGTGTGTGTGTGTGTGTGTGTGTGTGTGTGTGTCTGTGTGTGTGTGTGTGTGTGTGTGTGTGTGTCTGTGTGTGTGTGTGTGTGTGTGTGTGTGTGTGTGTGTGTGTCTGTGTGTGTGTGTGTGTGTGTGTCTGTGTGTGTGTGTGTGTGTGTGTGTGTGTGTCTGTCTGTGTGTCTGTGTGTGTGTGTGTGTGTCTGTGTATATACCTGCAGTGTGTGTGTCTGTGTGTGTGTGTGTAAACCTGCAGTGTGTGTGAGTGTGTGTGTGTGTATACCTGCAGTGTGTGTGTCTGTGTGTGTGTGTAAACCTGCAGTGTGTGTGAGTGTGTGTGTGTGTATACCTGCAGTGTGTGTGAGTGTGTGTGTGTGTATACCTGCAGTGTGTGTGTCTGTGTGTGTGTGTAAACCTGCAGTGTGTGTGAGTGTGTGTGTGTGTAAACCTGCAGTGTGTGTGAGTGTGTGTGTGTGTGTAAACCAGCAGTGTGTGTGAGTGTGTGTGTGTGTGTGTGTGTAAACCAGCAGTGTGTGTGTGTGTATACCTGCAGTGTGTGTGTGTGTGTGTGTGTGTGTGTGTGTATACCTGCAGTGTGTGTGTGTGTATACCTGCAGTGTGTGTGTGTATGTGTGTGTGTGTGTGTGTGTGTATACCTGCAGAGTGTGTGTGTGTGTGTGTGTGTGCGTGTCCCTGTCGTCCTGTGTGAAAGGAGGCGCATTAACATGCTGACAGGAAGCTGCAGGAGGTTATCTGGACCTCAGAGAGCTTCCTCCATCTTTTGTTCTGACTGATCGCCACGGCGACACACCAGGGGGATGATGGGATGTGGCGCGGGCGGCGGGCGGACTAACAGGGAGACACACAATAGACAACGAGACGTGTCGGAGGGTTTTTACCAAAGTTCGAGTTTCTCACAGAAAGAACATCTCAATAAATAAATCTTTTCTTCTCTTTTTGATGGAGAGAATCGCAGGAGGAGGAGAGGTGGATCCGGCTTCATGCCTCTTCTTTTTAAAGCAGGACAAAGCTTTAAAGGACATCGCCTGTGATTTTGCGTCTCTTTAATAATGTTTTCTATTAATTATACGACCAATAATACAGTTTACAGCTCTTATTAAAAGCAACTTTATGAAGTGCTTCACAAAAACAGCAGAACACATTAAAAGAGTAAAAGACGAGAGGAGGAAGAAACAGAATGATTAAAGTACTAAAAGTGAAAATAAACTGTATGTTTAGACACACTTCCTTTAGTTTCAGTTTGCACAAAGATTTGATCTTTTCTTCTGCGTACGAACAAATCCTGAACTTTTGTGGGATTCATCGATGTTTCCTTCTTCCCAAAGTGTCGGTGGGTAAGACGTAAATGGTCGGGACGACTCGGAAACTCATGTGTGCAGATTCTTGTTGTGGTTTGTGCAAATCCCATCCAGATGCCCTGCCTCTGTAATCCTAACGCTGCACATTTTAAATAAACACACACACACATCACACCACCACGCTGCTGTTGTGTGTTTACCGGCTTTATTAAAAAACTGTTTGATGATGTTGTCTGAGGAAATAACCCTGATGACGTCATAGTGATGTCATCAGGGTTAAGTCGGCGTGGACTTGGAGACGACACGTTTTAATTAGAAAGGCTGCGTTAGTGTTGAAAAGACGTGGGAGAATCTAAAGAGAGACATTATTGAGTTGCATCATGGGAGACGTAGGAGGCAGCGTGTTTGGATCTTGGAGAGGAAACCATCTCTTTTTCTTTTGCTTTTGTTTGTTTCTGTGAGTGGACGTTAAAATTTGGTCCAAGTTCATTTACATTAATACACAACTGATGGCTGACTTTTTCCACCTTTTATGTGCTGGGATGTAAAAAACAGGTGAAAACTGCTTCAAACTGACATGATCCCTTTAATAAATACTGCTATTTTTTAGCAAAGTTTGGTTTAAATGATGAGTGTCGTACACACAGCACGTTTACACCCCTGTCTCTTCACTCCTGTACATATGCACTGTGTGTGTGTGTGTGTGTGTGTGTGTGTGTGTGCACTGATCGCTGCTTCGTGTTTTCATCCATATGTATTTTCTGTGTGTGTGTGTGTGCGCGCGGTGTCTAGACACAGGGCTTTATAGGCGGCTGCCATTGAAATGGATGAAGCTGCACAGCGAGCTGCAGCATGGAGTCAGAGGTGACGCTCCTCCTGCACGGCGACGATTTAAAGTCAGAGGAGACGCTTTCATACATTACACACAGACAGGCAGCAGGAGGTGAAGCAGGAGGTGAAGCAGGGACTCTGACCTGCTGAAGGACACACACACACACACTCACACACTCTCAGCTGGTTATTTAGCTTCACACACACTCGTCCCGCTCTTCTTTTCATGCATTAGAGGCGTGAGTGATGGTGGAAGGTGAGTCGGGGCTCTGACCCTCTCGCCACTCGCTCTTTTCGACCTCGCAACGTTTTAAAACACGCCAACATGTTGAGATTCACGTTCCCCATCATGCATTTCAGAGGGACTGAAGGGTGAGGCGGCGGGCGGGCGCTGACCTTCACAAGGACACCAGCTGAAAGGATTCAAATCAACAGTTTGAAGTTTTCATTTTCAGGTGGATGAATAAACGCGGCGCTCAGAACAAATGAAAACACAGAAATGATTTTTATATTCGTGCACGAGGAGCCCAACATATATTTTAGTCCTTTTCTTCAACACACAGACAGAATATATGGTTTTATTGTAGTTTTAATGCAGAGACCAGAGATAAGTCAGATTTTGACCTTCCCATGGACACAATCACCAGAGATCCAAGTTTATTTTAAAGATAGATCATTTCATAGTGAAGTTTCCAGAATACGTGAGGCAGGTTTGTGTGGCAGTTAGTTTCCCTCAGTCGTCATGTTTCAGGTTTCGCTGCTTCTTGTCCAGGTCAGAGTCACATGGATGAATTGTGTTTTGAGCGTTGCTCTCCAGTTGACATTTAATCATTTGAAAATAACAGGCTGCATTTAAAATGTCAACAACTCTCTCGTATGTGTGGGAGCTCCTCTCCTCTCTTCTTCTCTCTTCTCCTTTTGTATCCTCCTCTCATTTCCTCTCCTGTCCTCTCCTCTACCTCCTCTCATCTGCTCTACTCTCTCTTGTTTCCTCCTCTCCTCTGTTTTTCTCTCCTCTCATTTTCTCCTCTCTCCTTCCCCTCCACTCCACTCTCCTGTCCTCTTCCTCGTCCTTTCCTCTCCTTTCCTCTCCCCTCTCTTGTTTCCTCCTCTCCTTTCCTTTCCTCTACCCTCTCCTCCTGCTCCTCCTCCTCGGGTCCAGATTTACAGCTGGCCGTTACTTTGATGCTGTGGAAGCTGTAAAGAGATCAGCGTCGCCGTCGGAGACCAAAATTGATGCTTGTTTTATTGAAGTGAGAGAATTGTGTGTGTACATAAGTGCATGGTAGAGTGCTGTGTGTGTGTGTGTGTGTGTGATATATGGTGTTTATGTGTCTGTGTGTAGACGAGTGACTTTATTTCTGCAGGGATCAGAGGTGACGCGTGTTTAATGGCACGTCTACGGACACACACTGTGCTTCTATACTTGTGAGGACTCTCATTGACACAACACATTCCTCAGCTCCAGACCTGAACCTCCACTTACGCTAATCCTCTCCTCCTCCTCCTCCTCCTCCCATCTTCCTCCCCCTCCTCTCTCATGTAAACAGCCCTTTTCAGACAAGAACGTTGGCTTTTTGTCCCCTATACATGAAGGTATCATTTACATAAATGTTTTGGACATGGTGGAACTTACCCATAATGCTCGGGTGATATTTGGCATCGGGTGCAGAGGAGGGAGTGGTGTCACAGAGATGAGTTAAACAGTTATGGTGCGTCAGTGAAGAATTTAAAACACAGTAATGAAGGACCATCTTCAGCACGAAGGACAGCACTGTGGCTTCCTATTGGTCGCCGTCAACTGCTGTTTGAGCTCGCCAAAGTTAGAAATTGACACAAATGTTGCCCCTTGGAATTAATTGATTTTGCCCCAAAATATCAGTGTTTTAAGCGCTGGTGTGCCCGTGCTTTCATAATGTCCGACATGCACAAGACGTTATGTTAAAGGTTTTGCTGGGTATTTATTTATTCATGCAGCTGGCATGGATGAAAATTTTAAATATAAAGGGAAGCTGCCCGTCTTATTATGTGGTTGTTTTATTTATTTCCTATTATTTAAAAGAAACAGAATTATTTTTATAGACGGATCTGATCTGAGATCTGCAGTCCTGAGAGGAGGGAAGGGAAGAGAGAGTGGACCCTCCCCTCTGTGTCTTATTCTGAACATTTTGGATCATAAAGTAGGGAGGGGTGGAGCGGGGGGGTCGGGGGAGGGAGGGAGGTGAGAAAGGGGGACTGACCTCACTATGAATAAGGAGAGGGGTAAAGACTGTGTGTGTGTGTGTGTGTGTGCACGAGCCCTGGAATGTTAATCAAGATCATTAAATGCAAATAAACACATCGACGAGCAATCATTTTTATCGACAGGCGCAGATTGATTGACACTTGCCGTTCGCGCCGCGCTGCTGATCGATAGGAAAACATATCGATCAGGACGTGCGAGTCGCAGGCGGCGCTCAGAGTGATACTGACCTTCTGACAGTCTGCGGCGAAGTTAATGCAAAGAGGGCATCGCTGCCTGATGGAAGTTGACTTATTTCTTCACCTGAAATTTGAATAAATCTTTTAAGCTCCTTCACAAAGTTTGTGGAGTTTCAAGGTGTCCTTGAAGTCCTTTAATGGGTCTTTCAAGACATTCCTGCGCTCCTGTAGGAGGTGTCAGGGTCCACATGTGAGGATGTTTCAGATGTTCCAGGACTTACTGAGTGTGTTTAAGGTGTTAAGGAGTTATGAGAGGTTTGTACAGGTCCTTGAAGAAATTTGTAGGGGTCATTTTCTAATTAATCCACAAGTTCTTGAGGTTGCTCCAGGTATCCCTGAAAACATTTTATGGGTCTTGGAAAGATTCAAATTCCTCGTTTTTGGAGTCCTTGAGAGGTTGCAGTGGTTCTTTAAGGATGCTTGATGGTGTTTTTAGAAGATTCCAGGAATAGCTGAGGGGTTTATTCAAGGTATATATGAGTTAATTCAAAGAATTTTTGAGTTGGTTCCATTGGTCCTTGAAATCTTTGTGAGTGGTTGGTTTTAGGGGGTTGTGGGAGTTTTCGAGGAGCTAAACCTTTGAGGGAGTCCCGGGTTTTAGTGATCGGGTTGCAGGAGGTTCTTGAACTCCTTGAAAGGGTTCTGGGTGGCCTGTGGGCGGTTGCAGGATCCTGGGAAGGCTACAGGAGGTCTAGAAGACATTTTGTGGGGGTTGAAACCTGTTTGAATGTATTGATTAAAATGAGGAACACTGACGACTGATCCGTTAAAGGGGCAGTCCGGCATGTTTCCAGTTGTATGACGTGTTCTGTGGCTCTGGAGGAGCTTTGGTAACGTCTGAGTTTAAGGACGGAGGTTTGTAAGACGTGGGCAGGGCATCACCAAGGAAAACAAAAGTTGCATTATGGGAAATGTAGGCTCCAGTGTCTTAATCCGGCTTAAAAGTCAGAATGTGTCGGCCTTTTCTCACAAAACGAACCCCTTTAATGCATCTTAAAGCCTGCACGTCCCCCCCACCCCCCACACACACACACACATTAAATCTAAGACCTTTACACTCCACACACCCCATATACTTGCTCGTTAATGACACAGGCGCTAATTTCCTATTGCCTCCTGTCATCTCCAACACACACACACACACACACACAAACATTGATTAATTCAGGTCTTCTAAATACACTTCTGCCTCTATCTCCCTCTCACAAATCATACACACACTTTCTCTGTTTCACAATCAACTTTTCTAACTCACATACACACCTACACTCTAATGACTGGCTAATTTCCTAATGTGTGCTGTCCGCTGACACACACACACACACACACACACACACACACACACACACACACACACACACACACACACACAGCAATACACAGACGTCTAGTTTACGCCTCGGTGTGAGTGATATCCGAACCATTATGGGCCCTTTATTTACACTGGCTTTACAAATGAGCCCTAATTACTGGGTCTTAATGATGTGGTCGGGCGAGTGACGAGTGAGGTAGCTCTGCAGAGAGATAACGGGGGGGGGGGGGGGGGGGGGGGGGGGAGGAGGGCCAGGGAGGGAGGGAAGAGGGGAGGCGTTTGCTTGGAGGGTTTTTTGTAAATGTCAAGAGCAGAGAGTTGATGGCTTCATCAATCCTTTATCCCTGCAAAACACCTGGAGGAGGAGAGAAGAGGGGGGAGATTAGTCAGGGAGAGGGGGAGGAGGAGGTGGTAGAGAGGGAGGGACAGAGGGAGAGATGAGCTGGAGGGAGTAGAAGAAAAGGGAGGGAGAGATCAGCCAAAGGCAGAAAGTTTGGAGGGATGAGAGATAGGGAGGGAGGGAAGGAGGACGTGTGTGGGGAGGAGGGGGGGAGATAAAGGAAGAGAGGAAAGGAGGAGATGGGGAATGTAGGGAGGATAAAGTTGGAGAGGAGACAGGAGGACAGCTACAGCGATGAGGAGGAGGTGATGAGATAAAAGGAAAGAGGAGAGGAGGTGGTGAGGTTAGCTAAAGGATAAAGAATGAGAAGGAGGAGTAAATGGAAACGTAGGATGGGAGAGGAGGGGAGATGGAGAGGAAAAGGAGAAGGAGATGAAGAAGGAGGGAGGAAAGATGTGGTGAGGAGAAAAGGAAGAGAGATTAGAGGGAGGAAGGTGGAGATGAGGACTGTAGGAAGGGAAAAGGGGTAGAAAGGGGGCAGAGAAGGAGACTGATGAAAGATGGATAAAAGGAAGGAGAGAGGAGATGAGGAGACGAGGAAGAGACGAGATAAATGAAAGGGGAATGTGGAAGTGAGAAAAGGAGGGAAAAATACATAGAGGAGGAAAAGAAGGAGGATGGAGGAAAGAGGATGGGTACGACAAAAACAGGTGGAACTATGGGAAAAGGTAGGAGGTGAGGAAAGGAAGGAAGGAAGGATGGCAGAATGGGGAAGGAGGGGTTAGAGGAAAAGGAGGAGAGGTGGCAGCTAAAAGGAAGACAAGACGACGAGGGAAGAATTCCCCGGTTGGTTCAGATTAAAGAGCAGGTCCGATTGTCGAACTGCAGGACTTTGATGCTCGTTGTGTAAAACACGGTCGGGGTGAAGAGTCGCAGCTCGGCAGCAGAGAACTCAGCGCTGCCCCCGGTGGCCGGAAGCCGTGTCACACCGAGTCTCTGAGCGAGGAAGACTCCTTTTTCAAATCCTTGTCAATCATGTTTTTTGGTTCCTAATCACATGACGATGAGTCTGCGTGTCCATGCGGATCCAGGACCGGGATGCTGGACCGGACCGGAGCCGGTCCTGGCCCTGCTGCTGTGTGTTTGTGGACTGAAGTTCTTCGTCTCTGTCAGAGCCTCCCTCCCTCCCTCCCTCCCTCCTTCTCTCTCATCGTGTAATCCTCCCTCTCTGTTTCCTATCTCCCTTCTCTCTCTTTCAACATCTTCCTCTCAGCCCCATCTCTCCCTCTCATTACAGATCCATTTCTTTCTTTTTATGTCTCTCTCTCTCTCTCTCTCTCTGCTGCTGTCTGTCCTAATCTCCCTCGCCCCCTCCACCCCGTCTCTTGTCGTTCCTCCTTTCTTCCCCCCTCCCTCTCTCATCCCCCTCTCATCCTCCTCAGTGTAATGCAGGATAAAGACATTGGGATCACATATGGCCGAGTGGTAATGGCGGCGCGCCACTTAAATCCACTCATTTAAGTGCAAATCGGTGTCATTCTGGAGCCGCCGAGCAGATGCTAGGCCATGTCAGCATAACTCGATGTGACCACCGCTGGCTTAGAGTGTGTGTGTGTGTGTGTGTGTGTGTGTGTGTGTGTGTGTCTGTGTGTGTGTCTGTGTGTGTGTGTGCATGCTCTGTAACCCCTATGGATTGTGATGAAAGTACCTGCTCCTTAAATGCAGAAAACAGATAAATTGATAGGCGATTATAGTGAAGGATTTGTGCACATGGGTCTGTTTTAAAGCTCTGTTATGTGCGTGTGTGCGTGTGTGCGTGTGTGTTTTAAAAGATGTGTTTCATGGCCTATGTACCCTGAATGCATCAGAAAAGGTAAAAAGAAAAGGGACACACAGATCAAAGCAAGTTTATCCGTAGAACACATTTCAAACTCAAAGGGAATTCAAAGTGCTACATAATGCATTAAAATACATTAAAAAGGAAATGCAGCATAGTTATTAAGTATTAAAATGTGAATTTAAATGTAAAAACACATTTTGATTCAAATCGGTCCTTTTCAGTACTGTAGTCCCCCGCTCACAGTTATTCAGGAACTGCAGACATCAATTAACAGGTTACTCCTCATTTATTCCTCTCGGTCCGTGGAAACTACTACTGCTGCCATATCAGCACCAGCAGCTCTAACTGTCAGATACAATAAGTCCCCCCAACGTACAGTAACAGAGCTGTGGCTTAAATGAATCCTTAACACGACATTTGATGATTTGATCAAACTCTAGATTAAGATATATCGTCACTGTCAGGTCCATAAAGGATCAACTAGTTCTCTCAACTTGATCACTGTATTTTTATTTATCCAGTGAGCATTAAACAGCTTTCAAAAAACAATCAAACAAAAATCAATTTATAAGTAATAGTAAAAAAAAAAAAAAAAACAGTTAACTGCACTGCCTATGTGTTAATTACATTTATAACATGTAGATGATTTAAAAATCTAAATTGTATTATGTAAATTTAGTTTTTGAGTTTTTTTGAGACATTTCTGCTGACACATGTGAGATTTAACCCAAACTTTAGTCTCTCAGGTATACGTGATAAAAAAGCTCATTTTTATTCAGAGTCAGAGTGTGGGTCATGTTTAAATCATAAATGTCATTACGGTTCACTTCTATCTATAATGAATCCGCCATCGCAGAAGATTAGCTGAATGTGTCTCAGTGGTTTTTTGGGGCGGACTCGTTATTAGCAGCGTGATAACGCGGTTTAATTGTAATCGTTATTTAGCTGCTTTGCCATTTGTGCTGCGCTTCGTTCTCTCTGCATTATGAACAGCTGATAAAAGTTTAATGAAAGATGATTGTCATTTGGTTTTGTCTCATAATAACACCTGACACAAACTGCTTTTCTTTTGTTTTTTCGTCTCTTTTTGCTGCAGTGTTTTAAAACTGTGACTTTTATTCAGTGACGATTATTATTGTTTCGATTTATGTTTTTTTTTACCTCCAGCCTGCCTCGTTTCTCTTCGACTTCATGTGTGTCATGTTTTGAATTTTTTGCCAGTGGATTTACATAAATACATATATATGTATGTATGTATGCATAGTTAATAAAAAACATCTAAAAGTATAGTAATAGATATTAATACCATTAGATATTGGCATTACTAGATAAAATAAAAATACAATAAATAAATAAATATTATCCTACACATTTAAAATTTGAGCACATTAAGAAGAATATGGACAAATTAATTCTTCACCTGAATCGAGTACGTAACAACAGAAGGTGTCGTATATTGTACAGACTGTAAATGAGGCTTCATAAATAACATTGATATGACTATTTATAGTTTAATAATAACACACACATAACATCATTATTGTAGTTATTAGTCATTTGGCTAAAAGTGCAAAAAAAGGAATATTCAGAACATATTCAGACAAACATATTTCATTATTGTTATATTATATATTAACACAAAGAGAGACACAGACAGACAGGTAAACACACAGACAGGAGGTGTAGCGAGTACTTCATAACTGAAGAATAAATGTCAGCTTAGCCGCCAACCTTTTCTTTTCCTTTCTGTCGCTGAAAACTGAGCGACGTATTAACTCTGTTTCTGATTATCATGGCCTTTCACTACCTGTGTCTGTGTGTGTGTGTGTGAGAGAGTGTGTGTGTGTGTGTGTGTGTGTGTGTGTGTGAGAGAGTGTGTGTGTGTGTGTGGGGGGATCGATAGTGTTTTTAATGGAACACATGGGCAGAGACAAGAGGAGTGAAACAGCTCATGTTTCTCAATGGCCACCGTCTGTACTGTAACGGTCCACATACGTATACAGAACACACACACACACACACACACACACACAGCTGTAGAATAACCAGGTAAGAAAGTAAATTAAAGAGCAAACAGGAATCTGATTGGTTTCTCGTCCTGAAGTGAAATCTGAAACTTTTCAAACGGGCCCTGAACACATCACGACGGCGTGTGATGTGTGAGGTGTCGCAGCTCCGTGATGGAGGGCAGCAGGTCCTCCATACAGCATCGGCAGATGCTATCCCAGCATGCACGGCGCTTCCTGTTAGTGACCCCATCATCTCCTCCTCCTCTCTCTCCATCATTGCTTGTTTCATGCCATTAAATAACTTCCCTGTGTTTACCCAACATCCCTTCTGTTCGCTGTCTCATCACGTGTTCAGGAGTTATTTGTGCAACCAATAAAAAAAGAAATAGATTAATAACTATGAGAATCACACAAAATTAGATTTAGAATGTATTTGATATTTACTTGAGTCCAACAGAACCTGAATCAAACGGGGAGTTACTGATTTTTGTTTTTCAAGCAACAGATAAACAGATCCAGAATTTAAAATAAAGATTAAGAAAGATAAAATCTCTCCGAAGCCTCTTTGTGGACTCATGACACTGAAGAATTACAGCCGAGCTTCTTGTTTTCCTGATGATGAAATTTACTGAGATCATCCAAGTGTCTGAAACAATAATGAATCTGCAGCAGAAGCTAAACTTGTTGGGGAATACATATAACTAAATAAAAGGCCCTGCTACAATTTGAAAATATATAAAACACAAGAACCTAATATCAGATTTTTGAGCACCTGCTTTTGGCAATAAGGGGTAATCAGCCATCAGGAGTAAGCAGGCAACAATCAGGAAGGCTCGAGTCCCACTGATGAACTGCACTTCAGTTTTTGTCCGAACGAAGCCTCTGGAGTCGGACGGTCCTCACACAGAAAACAACAACACTGGTTGATGTTAAGGCGGTTAAAACGAACAATGTCCTATTCTGTTGTTTTCGGTGAGATGACGGGCTGCTGGAGTCATTTCACAGGTTAAAGCAAATTGCTGAAATGTTTTCACTCCTAAAAGTCGTCCAGTTAATCCCGATTTCCTTCTCTGAGGCACTTGATAAAAGTGGATCCAGGTGATTTCTGCAGACTCACCTGAACTTCAGACGTTGTGTTGCTGTATTGTGTTTGCTCAGTGTTGCTGTGAGTGAATAGGTGTTTATTAGACTGAGTCATCTGTAGTGTTAGTGGTGCTACAGTGACAGAAACAGCAGAGAGACGAGTCAGTCCCACACCTTGATCTCTAATGTCACAGAGTCCGTAGAGGAAGACCAAATAAACACAGGGGATGTAACTGAGGCCGCAGGTGATTTTCCAGAGATCAGGAAGTATTTTCTGATGTAGCGCTGCATTATAATACACTTATTTGGATTTGAATGAGTTCACAGGAAAATGCCTGTATATGTTATTTCCTACTTTAAAGCAGTTTGAAACCTTAAACTCATGTATAATGATAATATCATTTTGTTATTTACAAATGCTGTCACAAAATCTGTACAGTCAGTCTAATTCATCCTCATCTTCCCCTCGAGCTCTTTGCATGACTTGAATTTGTCCAAATAATCTAATGTAGACGCATAAAGGAAGTTATTTAAAGTTGGAAACCTGATTTATAATTTTTTTAGTTATGGCATTCAGAAAGGTAGTGGCATCCGTACGTTTATTTATCTGAAACCACCACCTGTCACGTTGTTTGTCTCCGCCTGCTCTCTGAGTGAAGAGGTGTCAGCCTGCTGCTGCTGAACGTCCTTTTTGTCCCCTGTCTGCCCCCGTAGAGCTGAGCTGTAGTTTAACTGTAATGGGACAGTAGGGAAGGAGAGCAGATGGGGCATAAAACAAACGCAGCACACATCAGGGACTTTTCTCTGTGTGTGTGTGTGTGTGTGTGTGTGTGTGTGTGTGTGTGTTACTGGACATCTCAGGTGTAAATTAGAAGCTCAGGTGGCAGATCAGAGGGGTTATTAGGTATGTACTGTGTGTGTGTTTGTGTGTGTGTCATACAACTGATCCATCATCAGTTAAAGGCCTCATTGTCAGAGTTTGAGCCCTTTGAGCACTTGTGCGGGTTGTGTGTGTGTGTTTGTGTGTATGTGTATGTGTATATATATGTGTATATATATATGTATATATATATATATATATATATATATATATATATATATATATGAGTTGAACCTCTAGGTTTAACTCTTGTTCCTCTCGAGTTTCATCCACGTTCTCAAATTATGCAAATCAACAAAATGTACAGAAAACATGTATTTTATTATAATTATCCACCGATGTCTCCTAGAAATGATTTGTACACACAACTAAACCATTCTGCCCAGGATGTTTGTAAGGAAGTGGAATTGGTTCCCTCATTATGTTCCCTGACTCTGGTTCAGGAACTGTTACGTTCTTGATGGGGGATATACTAACATATACCTTCTTTCTCACCTGTTTGGGTTTCTGTGTCTCACACTTCAAGTCAGTCACTCCTTTTGTAACCCAATGAAAGTGCAAAGAGCGTCCAAACACATGAAAACGTAGATTTGCTGTAGCTGTTCCAGTCGTGGAAGCAACTGAATTGTGCCGGCAGTCAATATTTTGCAGATACATTCAGTAAAAACCCCTTTGCTGTTGCTTAGCAGCAGTATGTAAGTGTGTTTAGGTCCCATGGTTGAATTATGTGGACGACACTTGAGTTTAGGGAGCTGTGTTATCAAGTGAGCGGGATCCATTTAAAAGGCCAAACAAGTGCGTTGAATAAATGTGGCAAAAAATATCCTCTATTTAAACATGGATGGAATAATTGCTTCTGGTACCACAGAGCCAGTGACTGACTGTCCGTCTGGAGCGCTGGGAGTCGTCCCAGTGGGCTGCTTGACTACTGGGGCCGATGCAACGTAAAATGTGCATATTTTTGGGATAACTCAGCCCTCGCATAATTAAAAAT
>CM062205.1:24440000-24470000 GCA_031216445.1 Lateolabrax maculatus
CAGGCGCTGACGGCCCACCTCAAAGACAACACAAGTGACAAAACTTTAAATATTTTCCTGTGACGTCGGGTTGTGGTGAGCTACACTGACAGGAAGTCACCGTGTTTACGTTTGCACTGGAAGACTTTGGAAGTCTTTGCAGGTTGGGTGTTGCTGAAAAATAGCAGATTACCGAGTTTTCCTTCAACCTGCTTTATTGCACCAGAGGCAGAAACTAGGAGACACAAGCAGCTGCTGACCAATCAGAGTTCTTGGTGTCTCTGCGCTGCGTCTCCGTCGAGTGGTTGCATGTTTGAGGCGAAGAACGTCGGCCGTTGTGTATTAACGAAGAAGAGCTAAATCATCAGCATGTCTGCTCTGTGGAGATGTGGTCAGGGAGAGAGGTGGGGAAACAGACTGATATTGCAGGAAAGAAAGAAAGATGGAGGGTATTATTAAAACACAGAAACATGGAGGCAGATTGCAAAAGAGACACGAAAATGGAAGCAAAGAAAAGGGAGAAAGTTCGAAACAAACAAAGAGGGGGAGACTGAGGAGAAACGGAGGAAGAGGAAGACAAACAATGGAAGTTAGAAAAAACAGAGAGAGAGAGAGAGAGAGCAGCAGTTTGTGTTGTTCTTGTCAAGGTCACAGCAGCTGAATGTGGAGATCCTGAGGGAACACCACTGTGTGTGTGTGTGTGTGTGTGAGACATGGCTCAATGTTTTTCTATGTATTATAGCATTTGTGTGTGTGTGTGTGTGTGTTTGTGTGTGTGTGTGTGCGCGTCTTTTGTCTTTGTGTGTGTTTGTGTGCATTTAAAGCCTTGTAGGGGCTCACATCGGGCTGCAGCGATGCATTCCAATCGCTGCTCAATTAATTGGCCTGTAGACACACACGCACACACACACACGCACACACACACACACACACACACGCTCACACAGCTGTCCACAGAGAACAATATCAACACGTGAGTAGCAGACAAACACACACATTCCCATTTATAGAAAATTAAAGACAAATAAAAAAAAAGACTGGGCTGAATCCTGCTGCGCACACACACACACACACACACACACACACACTGGTTGTTGTTCAGTGTGTATTGATGATGTTCTGACTTCTCATCTTTGATGCTGGAGATGTTTTAAGTTATCTGACGTGTACACACACTCACACACTCACACATACACACACACACTCACAGTTGTCAGTCTTGTGTTTTTTAATAAGTTCGTCTGATGTTGAATTAATATTGATTCCTCTGCAGTCCATTACAACAACTTGTTTTCCTTCTTCTTCTCTCCATCTCTGTGCCCTCGGCTGCTCACTCAAGTCTTCCTCTTTGATTTTTCACTCATCAGATATCACAGCAGATTTCTGCCGTATTTAAACACCGTGAGTCCTGTTGGGCAGAGCCTTTACTGCTGGCTGTTACTGGGAGTCATGCTTTTATTTTGTAATTCCTCCTGTTTTATATTTGATATTTGTTTTGATAAGTTTTCCTGTTTTCTCATCTGTTTGGTGTGTAGATTTGTTGCTGTTAATTTATCAGTTGATTTTCAGTTAAATTTTCAGTAACTTGAAAAAACTCACATTTAAAAACTTTTCCTTGTTGACGTGTTTGATGATGCTAAACTTTAACACTCCCACTACAAAAGAGATCCACTTTTATATTTTACTTTTCCCCTTAGTTAGTCCTCGAACGCACCACGGAAAAAAGGAGATTTAACTCTAGTACCAACTGCTGTATAACACAAAATAAAAAAAGAGATAAAAAATGATTTAACATCAATCCGTCGTCCATACAGAACAACAGAGCAGTGCGTTCAGTCCAGTATAAATGTGTTTTTGGAACAAAGCTAAGTTCATTGTAAAAGAGTGAGGAGCTCAGCAGGTGCTGGAGACGGACTCTTTTATTCTCAGCTGCATTAGTGGACGATAAAACAACAAAGATGGTTTTTATTTGCCTCTTTTCAGCAGACACACTTGAAATCAACACACTCTCTCAGTGTGAACGAGCTCCTTCAGCTGAGAAATGTTCAGAGTGGAGCTGCAGCATTAAAATGGCTGCTTACTGCCGGCTGTAAACGCTGCTGGAAAAATGAATGGAGGATATTTATAATAAATATACTTTTATTATGGCTGCAGGCTCGTATATTAGTGTTTAGTGGAGAGAGGATCCTCTCACCCTCCCTCCCCCCTCTCTCCCCTGTTCTTTCTGCTGTCTACTTCTCTCTTCCTCATCTCTTTTTCTTTCATTCTTTCAAATGCTGTACCACAAAACACAGTGGTGCTTCTGACCAAATGTGATATATTTCAATATTGATACTGATCAAAACCCCCAATCCGGTCTGCAGGATTTATCATTAGGGGGCCATTAATGTGTGTGAATGAAATTCATTTAATAATTGAAATATTTCAGTCTGGAACAAAGTCGTGGAACTACAAACATTGCAATCCATAGAGTTACTGTCACGGCTAAAAAAGGGGTTCATACTTTAGTTTCCACAAGCGGCCATTGTAGGAAAACAAATGGAATACGCTGAAGAGTTTGCAGACATGTTTAATATACAAAACGCATTTCCTCATCATGTTTCCTACAAAACTTATACGCTGTACATTGGAGAACCACACACACACACACACACACACAATGCAGAGTGGTGTGTGTGTGTGTGTGTGTGTGTGCGTGCGCGCCTTTTTGTCCCAAGGACCTTTCTGTCTGATGGATGAGATTTAGCCTTGAGCATGTACACACACACACACACAACACAGACATACAACACACACACACACACACACACACACACACACTCCACCTGAAGCTTTGTACGAGTCATTAACACACTGAACAAATTAAATCTTCTCAATAAAAGGAATAAGCAGCAGTGGACGTATTAGCATGAGAAACACGATAAAAGTGCTCCTCCATTGTGTCCTTATCACAGTCCCATAATGCACTGGGAGGCAGGGATTGGCCTTGGCGTTTGGACGTTCGACACTGGGCTTATCAGTGTCTGGGGCCCTCACTCTAAACGTTCAAAGGCCGCCATTGTTGTGAGATTTGGGGAGAACAGAGGAGAGATTTTCGGGTTCTTAGAGCACTCAGTGGATTTTGTGAACGAGAGAGCGAGATAGAGAATAAACGGCTGAAAGAGAGAGAGAGGGAAAGAAGGGAAAGACGACTGATGAAACGGATAAAAACAGAAAGAGAGCAGACAAACAAATCAGCTGGTTGCCTAAATCTAAACGTGTGGTGCGTCCGTGCTGGACAGTCTGTGTGAGGGATTCTGTTGTTTTTCTGTATATTTAGATGTAATTTGTAGATTCAAATAGAAAATGTGAAAATGTGTTTACGAGACGTTCGTCCTCATCTTTAATTAAACTGAAGCTGTCGAGCTGTTTTCATCCACCTGTACGCCTGCTGTCACCACCTCAGAACACACACTCTCACCTGTCTCATCCATGCACACACACAAGCACTGCCTTCCAAAGCAAACAAGGCTTTCTGTGGAGAGGTTTTTTGATGCCTTCTGTCCTTTATTTTTTTCCGGTCTGCCATCAGTTGGTCACTTGGTCTGTCGGCCAATTTTTCACATATTTAAGGTCTCAAAAGGATAAATTTAAATGATTTTACCGATCCCCTGAATGTTGATGTAGTGTGTTAAAACTCCTGTCAGCCTCAGCTGAACTTCAGGAAGTTAACAAAGTATAATTCTGCCAGCAGCAGTTGGTTTCAGCTGAACATATTACTGCTTACTGACATTAGCTGCAGTTACATGGAAAATACTGTATTTCTTCAATCCGACTGGAATCATTCTGATTAGAGATTCCAACTTCACAGTTTACATCATGGACGCTAAAGAAAGTGATCCGATAAGATGTGTGTTTACCAAGCGGCAGCCTCCGGGTCTGAAACGTGAGTCGTCCACAAACCAACGGGTGACGTCACGGAGGTTACGCCCACTTCTTTATACAGTCTGTGGTGTTTACACGCCCCAAAGCATTTCATCAGAGTATAACTTTATTGACGTGCACTTTTAGGTTAATGCCATGTCACGTTAAAAGCTAAAATTCACCCACCAGCCACAGCTCGACTGTTAAAAATCCACCAGCCCCTTTAACGTTACACGGAATAAGTTAGAATAAAAAGACCTGCTGTTACGAGCATGTGGCAAACATCAGCTGGCTGATATTTCCCATCATGTTTATTCAGACGTTAACGTCCCTCCCGGAAACTCGTCGCGTCACCGTTACCCCCACGTGGGGCAAACATGCGCAGAAAAAATAAATGTTTTCCAACCGGCGAGAAACGATCAGAATAAGTGTTTACGTGATAATTAGGAACTAATATTTTCCTATTGAACCCACAGCAGCTAAAAAGACATAAACCCTCCTTTTTTACGGCTGGCTTTTATTTTGAAAAATCTACAGGAAGTGTTGAGTTACATTAATGCAGGTTAAAGGAGACGCGGTGCTGCACGTGTGGATATCTGAAGTCGTCTTGGTGTTTCAGCAGTGACTGTAACGTGTGAGGGCCCTCTAGTGGTGACCAGCAGGAACTGTGACTATGTTAACTGGTCTGCGGTCACAAAATCAAACTAAAGAAAACGAGCAAAAAAATACGGATAAATGCAGCACGACCAACAGATCGAACAGAAACGTGTGTGTGTCGATTTGTGTTTTTCTGTGTGTATAGCGTTTGTGCGTGTGTGTGTTTGCCCTCTGAGCCCCTGTGTCTGGCCCTGGAAAGCCCTGTTTGCTGTCTTGTTGTAAATTTCTGCTGAACCAACACGCCGACATGAAACCCAGCAGACTGATTTAAGCCTGTGTGTGTCTGTGTGTGTCTGTGTGTGTCTGTGTGTGTGTGTGTGTGTGTGTGTGTCTGTGTGTTAAAAACGTACCTGTCCCACCCTCTCCACAGGCTTAAGTGTGTGATTTGGTGTTTCACCCTTAGATTCTGTGTGTGTGTGTCTGTGTGTGTGTCTGTGTGTCTCGTGACTACATAAAGTACCCAGGATGCACCTCACCTACATTCACGCTCCATGACCTCACTCCTGAGAGAAAGAGGGAGGGGCTGAAAGAGGGGGATCAGTGTGCAAAAAAGTGAAAGATGATGAACAACAAAACACGACACACACACACCACCATTGTCTGTGTGTGTGTGTGTGTGTGTGTGTGTGTGTGTTTTACGTTTTGCTTTAACAAGTCAGCAAGTTGAAGAAGCTTTAGTGATTTGGGACACTGAGACAGAAGATGTGTGTGTTTGTGTGTGCGTGTGTGTGTGTGTGTGTGTGTGTGTGTGTGTATTGATCTTGGTGAAGCATCTCTTACTTTCTGTCCCTCTCAGGGGGTTAAAACCACACACACTCCCTGACTGACACAGTCACACACACACAGACACACACTAACACACACACACACTCCCTGACTGACATGGTCACACACACACTAACACACAAACACACACACTCAGAAGCTCTTCAGTGTCCAGTGATTTATGAGAGATTTGAAAAGGTCTGTTTATCCCTTTACTCACACACACACACACACACACACACACACACACACAGTGAGATGTTGATCCCACTGGTGAAGCGCTCCGTCAGTACAACAGACAGAGAGATGGATGATGGAGATTCTGACTCTGTGTCACTAATCAATGTCTGGGTGAATGAGAAGCGACATGCGATGCAGCCGTTCACCACTGAACCCGTTTATATGCAGAAGTTAACAAGTACTTATAAACCGGCGCAATTCAGGGCAACCAGCTGCATGCAACATGCATCAGAACACACACTGTGTTCTATAGAAAGAGCTGGAAACACTCAAAACATCGCAGTTTGGTCTGATTTGTGCGTGTGTGCAGATATGTGCAGATCACTTCTGTCAATTTCCATCATAGAGATCTTTCGGTGTGTCACTGTTACCTGGGGATACGCCACTCTTGCACTTTCACTCGGCTGCTTCTTCTTCTCTGTATGATGTGTCCGGATCCTGCTGTGTATTGTTGTGCTGTATGTGCATGATGTCTGTATGTTTGGACTGAGTTATGTGACTTTTGCTGCAGATAGCTTAAATCAGGTCCAAAGTGTTTTAAAGATGTCGGCGTCCGCTCCACATAACACCTGAAACATCCTAGAAATTCAAAGCCAAACGTGAAGGTTCATTTTCCCTGTACAGGCTACAGTGTCATGACCACACTTATAGACACGGGCAGAGAATTAAACACGTTCAAACATTCAGAGCAGAAACTAAATTAACAATGAATGATAGATTAGTTCATCTCTCATATCAGCTCACCTCTCTCTCTCTCTCTCTCTCTCTCTCTCTCTGCCTCGTCCAGATGATGTGATCGCTTTCAGTGTTCTGTGTTTTGTTTTGCCTAATAAATCACCATCTATCAGGGCCGGGCTGACACACAAACACACAAACACACACACACACACACACACACACACACACACACGCTCTCACTGTGGCAAACAGTTCATAATGGACCGTTCATTTGTCATCCTCTGAGCTGTTGACAAGGAAAGTGCCTTGGATATGGACTGTGTGTGTGTGTGTGTGTGTGTGTGTGTGTGTGTATGCTGCTCTACTGACAATAGAGATTCGTCCCCATTCATCTGACTGATAACACACTAGTGCTGTCAACTGGAGACTGGCTCTATCCTCACACACACACATGCACACAGACCCTTAAACATAACAAACACACATAAATTACACACACTCACTCACTTTCTGTATGTGGGCACACATACACATTAATTTACATACTGTAAAAACATTATGCACTTACACACAATTGCACTGATGCATATTGTTTACACTTTGTGGTTACTGTTCTATATGTGGATATATTGGCGGTGAAAAATCACAGTTCGGTTCGTACCTCGGTTCTTAAGTCACAGTTTGGTACATTTTCAGTACAGCGGTGAAAAAATAAACACAAAGCTTGGGATTGCTTTAAATAACAGAGGATGTTTTACTTGACAGCCACAATCAGTTCTGCTGAATAATGCATCCAGCTGCGATCGCTCAAGCCGGCCAGCAGGAGAATGTCTGTGTCAGACACGTTCGCAAAAAAATGCTGTGGTTGTAATTCAGCATTTTCACCTGAAATAAAACCGCTTTTATTTGACAAGAAATCACAGGAAGTCCTCCCTCCTATCAGCACTAGCTTCCCAGCAGAGTGTTCAGG
This sequence comes from Lateolabrax maculatus, assembly GCA_031216445.1. Taxonomy (NCBI): domain Eukaryota; kingdom Metazoa; phylum Chordata; class Actinopteri; order Acropomatiformes; family Lateolabracidae; genus Lateolabrax; species Lateolabrax maculatus. Next base: position 24,447,193 of record CM062205.1, read on the forward strand.
CCCGGTGGAACAACACAGCTCTCTGCAGCCACATGTGTAAAATACAGCAGCTGTGGATGAGACGAGCTGCCTGCTGGGAGTCATCACGCCCACTCGCTCGCTGCTGTATTCACACGTGGGCTCACTCGGACAATGTCCGGGTGGTTTCAGGGTAGCAGGGCCTGTGTGGAAGCGGCTTCGGTAAGGACGCTTCAAATCAGACTGATAGGTATTAAATGGTGTTATCAGCATACGCTTTGTTTGATCGAGTTTGGCAGAGTTTGGCAACGAGTTCGCCCTCAGAAATATTGACAGATACATTTCAGACCGATCGTATCGTGCTGCTTCGACTGAGTCTAATAAAACATTAAAGGCTCTAAACGTTCAGATCATTTATCATCAGTAATGAACACCCATAAAGAAGATTATGTTGAAAATATTCATTCTGGATTCTTGTTTTTTATACTCTTATTTTATAAATATTGTAGATTTTTCATTGCGCATATTTTATTCCAGATTCTTAAGGTTACTTTTCTATTTTTTGCATATTCTTTGCATATTTCCTCAAAGTTCCTTTTGTTTGTTTTTTTGACACAGTTTCCATCGTGCAATCAATAAAGTTCATCTTATCTTAAATGGCTTTATTCAACTTCAGGCACTGAAAGAACACAAGCAATTTAATCCAGCCATTATCTATCTATACTGCTTATCCTAGAGGGATGAGTCAACCACAGGGCTGACACATAGAGAAGGACAACCAGTTAACCTGACCTGCATGTGTTTGGACTGTCAGAGGAAGCCGGAGAACCCGGATCCAACAACACAAGTCCAATCTTGACCTTGTGAATTATAAGTTGTTCTGTGATATCATACTTTGTATCATATTAAGATATTAGAGTGTTTAGAGCGTGTTTAACATTTATAAAATACAACCTTCAAGTGAAGAAAATGACGATTTCATGGAGCATCTAAACTGTTTCTCTTGCTCATCGTTCAGTGAGGAAATGAAGTTACTCTGCTGAGTTTTTTGCTCGTGTCCGTCGTTTCTCCTCGGCTCTAACGGAGGCCGACGCCCCATGAATCATTAACAGCAGAGTAATTATGTACTATCAAACTTGGAATATTACCCCACTTAGCTAATGTTTAATGCTGTAATTAATTCTGAACCCTGCGAGCCAACATCAATTTATTTGATTAGTACTTTGCAAAGTCACACGGAGGTTTTTTACTGTTTTGAGGTGTGTGTGTGTGTGTGTGTGTGTGTGTGGTTGTGTGTGTGTGTGAGGGGAATTTGTTAAAATGTTTCTATATTAATTAAAGTCTGATCCAGAGAGTGAGAAGCTGATTAATGGGAATTCAACGCTTCAGTTTTCATGTCTTTTATTTGCTGTTTTGTTTTTCAAGACTTCAGTTGTTCCCTTCACAATAAAACAAAAGAGGTTTCTGTTTTTATTTCACGTACTCTGGGTGGGGTGGGGGGGGGGGGTTATTTAATGAGGGAGAGAAGCAGCCCGCGACCTTCCTGCTGACCTGTAGAGGTGTACACGAACACGAATGAACGAATCTTTAACACAGAGTCCTCAAGCTGAACATAATGTACCGACTCAGCAGGGTCGACTCAGTAACCTCTTATATAAAGTGTGTTTATTCCACTTCATTGAAATGTTTTTAACAAGCAATGAAAAGCTCTGTGAAATCCACAGAAACATCATAACGCAGAGAAGTGGTCGCTGGCCTCATTCGCACTCAGTGACAGAATTAGTCATTATATCGGAGAGTTTGCTGATCCGATGCCTCTGCTTGGTCCTCGGGAGGTAGAAAAACTTATTTAAGGCTTTTGAACAAAAGACAAATGCTGTTTTTACTTGTGAGGAATGTTTCGTTTATACATGATACGATCACTTAGCTTTAAACAGAAGAAAACAAACCACCAGTGGCCATGAATATTTGAACTTAACAGAACAAAAAAATCAAATTTCCACTTCCACTGGACTGCTAAATGTGGTGCAGATGCTTCCTGGCTGTGGTGTCTCTATTCAGAATGTAAACTGAATTTAATGTTACTGTCATTAAAGGAAGAGAGACGGGTTCTCTTTTTCTGGCTCTTTCTACAAATGTTAGACTTTGTTAACTGTTATCTGTCCTGTTTTAAATAAAGGTTACACACAGCTGAACAGTAGAACTGACACGTACACTGCAGTAATTACAGCTGACACACACACACACATCCTAAAATATGGAGAAGAGACTGATAAGAGAGGAAGGACACTTTGATTCACACAAACACACTCGCCTAACATTTAGTCACATTCACAAACACTCTCTCTCTGTGCTTGTTGGACACGGTTATCACCATCAGTCTTATTGTCTTTTGTCACTTGATGTCCTTGTCTCGGAGGGCGAGGGAAGCGGTGAAACCTGCGTTGCGTTTTAATAAGTTTTATCTGAAGACTTTAAACAGACAAACGTCTAAAACGGCAACCGAACCTGATGGGAGTGTTGAGTTTTCTGCGTGGAGGTCATCGGGGCGCCGGCGCGTCACTCCGGCTGTTTACCTGCAGATTTCAACACTGTGTTGAAGCTTAAAGGGACAGTTCACCCCAAAATCATAAATACATATTTTTCCTCTTGTTGTGCTGTTTTTCCATGTAGATTGTTTAAATGTGAGTTGCTGAGTTTTGGAGATGTTTGGCTTTTCTCTAATATAATGGAAGTGGATGAGCTAGGTTAGCTGTCTCTCGTCCACGAGTAGCTGCACGCTTCCTTCTGCACGGGGATACCAGTTGTCGGGTGTAGTTCGGTAAGAAGAAAATAGTTCCTACATGAAACTGCTCACAACAAGCTCTGTGGATTATTTTCAGTAACTGGGTCATGATTTCTGAAAAGAGACGTTGCTGTTGAGTTTTTCAAATGTATTTCTGGCGCTTTGAGCACCACAAGCCGAGTGCCATCTTCCTCCATTATATTAGAGAGAAGGCTGACGTCTCTACGGCCGACATCTCCAAAACTCAAAGTCACGTCAAAACAATCTAGATGGATAAATAGCACAGGAAAAACAGGACAGTGATCAGACCAACAGTGCCTTACTCAAGGGGATGCACTATATGGATAAAAGCACTTGGACGGTTTGATGTGGAATAACTTGACTTCAACAGCCTCCAACGCCTTCGGGGTGAACTGGACTGTGAGCCAGACCTTAGTGATGAACCTCATTAATACTCAGGTGTCTGAATGGGATCAAATCCCTGCAGCAGGTTCAACATCTGGTGGAGAGCCTGAAACCAGCAGAGTGGAGGCTGTCAGAGCTGCACATTAATGCCCCTTAATGGTTTTGGAATGAAAGTTCAACTTACACATATGGGTGTAATGTTAACACAGATTTTGTTTGCATGTCCAGATACTTTTGGCCATGTACTTTAATTGAGTGGTGTTACGTAAGGCTACTTTATGCTTCTATTCTATAATTTCAAAGGGAAACAAACGTATATGCTTAGCTTCTAATAAAAGATAAAAGATAAAACTATAGGGTTTGAAAATAGTTAAAATGACATTATTGCTGTTATATTTATTATTGCTAACTGTTTAAGGGGCTGAGTAGGTCCTGCCTCGATGACAAAACTCCTCTTTATGTGTAAAATGAGGACAGAGCCCCTCGCTGACATGTTAATGCATCAGTAATTATAATGAGAGGTGAAAGTTTATGGACGTAAACAGTGTCAGTTTTTAAATCTATGATCCAGATCCCCAGCAGACACAAAGGAAAAAAACCAAAACATATTTGTCCTTCCAACTTCTTCCAGTATTGGACAAGCTTGAGCCTCAGTTGTGTCCTCTCTCTGAGTCCTGCACTTTGTCTGCTGTCCCATAAAGACAAAAGATTCTGGGGAAAGAAAAAAAAACATTATAATGGTATTAAATCACTTGGCCAACCTCTGTGTAAAAGGCTGGGAGGATAGCGTGATGTATAGTGGTTGCAGTTGCCAAGGTTTCCGGCTGATTAAAAATCTCAGGTTGCCATACATCTTCAACACGTGTTTTGGTGAAAAACGGACACAAACTGTGTGCGTTCAATCAGAGTCACTTTATTTGCCAAGTAAACATATTGCACTTTTCCATGGAGGCTTCGAAGCAGGACGATACTGACAGATGTTAGTTTGTGTCCTTGCACGTGACAGGTTTATTACATGGAAGTAGAGTTTTCTTACAGACGTAGGCATTACAGGAACTTTAAATTTAGCAGTGGCAGTGAAGTGTTTTAATTGTGTGAAGCAGCAGTAAGTGAACTCATTTTAAACCTTTTTCTGTGGCGTCAGCTTTGTCACCTTCAGCAGTGTTTGGGGTTGAATTCTGTTTTAAAGGTCGTTAAAACTGAGCACAAAGTGAATTTTATGACTTACTTTAAATGCTCAAAGTGTCGTTGGTTTGCAGCGAACAGTCAGTAGATGTTAACTGTAGCAAACAACATCAAAATGTTGACAAACTTTTAATTTTTGCCTTCAAACCAACAGGAGAGATATTCAGTTGTTATTAATTTAATCTTTAAATTAAAAGTTAAGTGTTTTCATCGCTTTCAATTTCACTGACGCTTCAACTGCTTTCATATGTTACATCAAATCACATTTGAACTGATTTTTAGTCTCTCAACTTACAGTTTTAAGATCTCATGGTACGTGTCCACAATAGGTGTGTCGCGATAGATGATTGACAGATGGTCTCTTTTGTGGAAACAGAAGCCAAGCTGCACATGATTGGACGAACAGTAGTTCCTTGTCCTGATTTGTATAAATTAGCCAGAATTTAACTTAATGCAAATGAGGAGCGACCAACGTGATGCCCCGTCTCTCAAAAAGCAGCGCAGCGCTACCAGAATGCATTGCACGGCGGTTTACATACACAATGAATGGGAAGTGTTGAAATGATGAGTTTAAACCAGTACATAGTCTGCCGTAATAAGCTTTTTCCCAGCCTACTGTATGATAATTCTTTTAAAGTGTTGTTGCAGTGAGTGTCTGAATGTCTAATTCCATCTCTGCCTTGTTCCCTCTGTGTAATTAGCTCCACCAGTGACTTTATGTAAAATAGTTGTGCCAAGTTTTAATTGATTAAAAGTCGGCGTGTTATTTCGAGGAAGAACAATGTAGATCCAATTAGCACTGTAACGTGTAAACATGAACACTAACTCCCATGGTGCACCAGGGTCTGTGTGCCTGTGTGTGTGTGTGTGTGTGTGTGTGTGTGTGAGACTCAGTGATCAGTCTCATTTCTTAATCATCACTTTCTGCTCCAGATGAGACTTTATGAGGGGACTAAATTGCCTTAAAGGGATTTCTTATTAAAGGGATTACACCCATGTAATCCCCTTAGTCCCAGTGGACCCCCAAAAACCTGAACACACACACACACACTCACTCACACACACTTAAACAGTACATAACCAGATTAGCATGTGGAAATAAATGTGCATATTGTTTTTGATACACTACAAATGAAAACACACACGTTAAACGACAGAAAACATCGTCACATGGTCCCGTTAAAAATTGTGTACTTAACTGTGAGTGTGTGTTCATTACATACAAGTAAAAGTGTTTGTGTGTATTTATAACCTTGACATGAATCTGTTTTTGCATGGTGTGTGATTGTATGACTGTGTGTGTGTGTGTGTTTGTGCGTGAGTGCAGCGTAACGCCGTGTTTTTGGCGGCGCTCCCTCGTCTCATCCCCAATTAACGAAGACAAATCCGCTTCTATCTCCGCTAATGAGAGTGTTTAAGGTGAAGGGACTCTGTATTTATTTAATAAGAAGAAGCTTATTTATTCCATTTCCATGAGAAAGAAAAGCCGCTGCTGATTCGCTGTGGGACGGATTAGAGGAAGAGGAGGAGGAGGAGGAGGAAGAGCTGGGGAGAAAGGACGAGAACAAGCTGGATGGAGAAGGGGAGAGAGAGTATGGATAAGAGGAGCAGGAAGGAGGAGGAAGATAGTGTGAAAGAGTAAGGCAAAGAAGCAGGGGGTGGAAAAGAGGGAAAAGGAGGATGAAAAGAGAGTTGGGTTAGAGGAGAAAGAGGACACAGTAAACTTAGAGGAGGAGGAATTTGATGATGATGAAGAAGAGGGAAGAGTAAGAAAAGGTAGAGAAGGAGAGATGGAAGATGATGACTTCCTAGAAAATCTGGAATAGGAGTGGGAGGAGAAATTTGACGAGAAAGAAGGATGGGCAGGTTGTAAATGAGAAAGAAAGAAAGAAAGAAAGAAATGAAATAAAAATAAAGACATGTAAAGAGTAGAAGAACAGCATTCAAGTGAATGTGGTTATTCAGAGAAAACTTTTACCTTCAGATGTTGTTGGAACAGTTTAACCCGACCGTTAACACTGCTGAACGCTCTGGACAAAAGTGTTGCCAGTGAAAATCCAGGAAGGAAATCCTCCAAAATGAATTTGGCAAATCTTTAGACCACAACCATATTTTGTAGGACACAGAACTGGAGGAGGATGATGGAGGAGGATGAGAGATAAAATAAAGGTAGAAGAAGTAGGAGAAAAGGAAGGAGCAGGTGGAGTGAAGCAGGGATTAGAGGATGAGTAACTGAGTGTCTTTATGTCTGCAGGTGGAGCTGACCGGCAGCAGTGTCTTTGACTACGTCCACCCCGGCGATCACGTGGAGATGGCAGAGCAGCTCGGCATGAAGCTTCCTCCGGGCCGAGGGATGTCTCTGTCCCAGGGAGCCGTCAACGAAGACGGGGCGTCCTCGGCTTCATCGTCGTCGCACTCCGAGACGCCGGAACCAGGTAGGCAAGGAGGGAAGGCTGCAGGAAACTTTCCTTTTTCCCCACAGGGCAACACGATCAAATATGGGGCCTGAGTGCTTCATTTAGTGTCACTTTTTAAAATCAAAATCCAAGACAGGGAAAGGATGGTCAGAGGAAAGAAGGATAACAGATGATGGGAGGTTCTTTCTGTCCAGAGATGTTTTGCCTTTTTCAGCCCAAATGAGTTAAAAGAGAAGAAAGGAAGTAAAAGATGGATAGGAGATAGGAAAGGAAGTAAAACAGGAGTAGATAAAGACGGGGCAGAGGAATGGGAGAGTCGGGTGTAGAAGACGGAAGAAAAAGGGAAGGTAGAAGAGCAAGATGGAGGAGAAAAAGGTCTCAGCAAAGATTGAATTGTGAAAGAGGAGGAAGAAGTGATGAAAAGAAAGGTCATGAAAGTAAAGGAGGGATGGAACGAGAAGGTCAGGAGGGAGTGATGGAGGAGGAAGATGAGGATGAAGAGTGTAGCTGCTTGTTTGGTGTGAATAATCAGTTCATCACTGGATGTGCGATAACTTCTTGCATGTGAATACTCAGAAGACTGGACTGTTGCTTGTTGGCCACTTTTCCCTATTTCTCAGACAGCGTCCCGCTCTCTGACCCCGACGCCCTCTTCCCTCACTTGTTCCCCAAATATCCCAGCATTCCCTGCGGCGAGTTTGAATATAATTAGTGCGTCACATTGTGAAGCCGTCACTGCCGTAAACTGGGAAAGGACACATTCCTCATTGGGATTCTTTGCATTGCCTCTTTCTATCCCTCCATCCTTTTATCCCTCCATCCTCTCCTGCACCACATGTTCAAGACTTTTTACCTTCCAAATGGTTTTCATTGTGCTTCTCTCTCTCTCTCATGCTGATGATAATTTAAGTATTAGGGGAAAATCCATTTATAAATTAAACAAAATGACTTGATATCCATCGAGTCCCTTAGTTCATCAGCCTGTTCAAACAAGGAGGGGAAGATTGGCTTTGCGGCGACCGGGGTCTTCGGAGACGGCACGGTAATTAGATCTGCCGCGGATTTATTCTTGGCTGATTGGTGCTGGTGATGGGTGGGGTGGGTGGGGGGCTTTAAATTAATTGGAGTTCCACATTTGAGGTTTTTGTTCTTTTTTTTTTTCCTGTTCTCTTTGACTTTCTGCAAACCTCTAACCGAGCCTCCCCATGCACCGAACTGGAGATGGAACAGATGAGAGGACATATATGTGGTCGTCAATGTCAATTTGTCTGGAGAGAAAGAAAAGAAAAGGAGGAGATCTAACACATGGGTGTTTCCCCAATGCTAATATGCCATAAAGATATGAAGACATTGAAGAAGAAGAATGTCTCAGAGATTCCCAAAGTTAATTTGGACAGAGAAAAAGAGCGAAAGGAAAGAGGAGGAGATGAGGACGAAGATGTTTGTTCTCCCATGTTAATTTGTCCAGAGAGAGGGATGGAAGGAAAGAGAAAGAGAGGCAGGGGATGTAGGGACGTGTTTGAATGTGCATGAGTGCTTAGCAATGTTAATTTGTCCAAAGAAAAAAGAGAGAGAAGGGAGGGAGAGGTTTCAGACGGACATGTATGAATGTGAAGGAGTGATCCCCCGTGATAATGTGACCAGAGAGAGAGGAAGAGGGAGGATTAGGATTCATGTATGTGTTCTTTAATGTTAATTTGTCTGGAGAAAGAGAGGTGGGATAAAAAGGAGGGGGGGGGGGGGGGGGGGGGGGGGGCAGTATGAATTTGTATGAGTGTTTCCCAGGAGGAGGTGGGGCTTATATCAGGTGTCCAGGGTACCAGTTCATTTCTCCCACAGACAATGTGAGACAATCTGTCTGCGTGTTTAAACTCTGGATGGACATGAAACTCTTGATTGAATCATCAATACAATAAGATAGCAGAGAGCCACCGGTGCCTTGTTTTCCTTTGGTTCCTGTTGTTCTCGTAGAAGACGATGACTTCATTAACGTCCGTCTGGTTAAGGTGCCAGAGAGACAATGAAATACAATCCTGGAAGTCCAGTTTGAGTCTTAGATTGATGAGTTCAAATGCTTATCAGATACCAAACCCTGACCAGCAGGGGGCTTGTTTAATTCAGTTAAAGAACTGTGTTTCTTCACGCGGCGCCTGTCAGAGGAGGCCGAAGCATTTCCATTAGCTGCTTATCTACAACAAGAACACAGCAAGAGTTTCCCAGCACCAACTTTCAAGAAAAGCAGCAATTTTATCACTTTCGAGGCCGGTATTTCCTCCTATCGAGGTGAATGTTAGAGACAAAAAAGTCACTTCACTTTTTCATTAAAACAATATGGCATCCACATCAACACCTCAAAGTATTTTGGTTTACTTGAAGTGTAAAATATGCAATAAACTTGTATATTCCACCTGAATGGTGAATGTTAAAACACCTTTAAACATATGTAAACATGTTGCTTTGCACCTTCTTACGCGTACGGTTTAAGGTTCAAATTCCCTCAAAGATTTCGCCAGTGAACTGACACCACAGAAGGGATAAATGTTTAAATGTGCTGCTACGAACACACGGGTCTATGAGGGGTTTTGTCTAAAAACATTAAATTCGCAGCATCTTCCTCTCCGATGATAAGTGATGCATTTCCACAGGCGCCTTCGTCATTAGTTCTCCTTCCAGTCGATACCTGGCGAACACCACGCCTGCTAAGTTGTCCGGCTGAGCTTTTCCATTTGTTTACATCGTCTTTTTCTCCTCCTTTTCTTCCTCCTTGAGGCGTCTTTGTTTCTTTCATCCTCCCTTGCCAGCATCCCTCCGTTCATCACCTGCCTCTACCTCCGTGCACTGGGGAGTCTCCGATCGATCGCTGCTGACTTTGTTTCTCTGTGAAGTTTCGCACTCGGGGCGCCACTTCATCCCTCCATATGCTAATGGTTTGTAGTGTGGCGATTTTATGGCTGTTTGGTTGTGTTTTTCTACCTGGTAACTTTATCTGGAGGACATAGACTCATTTACTGGATTGGGTTGTATCGTTTCTGACAGAAATCAAATGTCAATTAAAAGCAAACAGCCTATTCATGAAAAAAACAACGTTAATGTTTTTAATTATTCATTCCTGCATTATCCCCTGATGGCATCTAAGATTAGGCAACTAACATTTCTCTGTTAAAGTTAGTGAAAATCTGTGTCATGGTTGTACTTTCTTTAGGAAGTCCAGATTAATCAGGTGTAGGCCCAGATGCTGCGGTCCTGAGGCAGGAAAAGAAGTCAAGTGAAAACGTGTACACACCTTATGTGGTCATATATTAGATATATATTACAAATCGACAGCTGTTTACTATAAAAATACATAAGGTACTTGGCTATGAACGACAAAGCTTAGATTTATGCTTTATTGTTAGGATTTTTAAACAATATGTTCTACTTTAAATTGAGGAAAGGCTTTGGAGATGAGGAAAGAGATGAAAAAGAAAACACCTGCTGCGTCTATCACTGTTCAGGAGAACAGTGTCCTGTTTGATAAAGCCCACCCATCACAGTCTCCCTGCAGCTTAAAACAGGCCCAAAGAAGCTTCATTAAAGTTCGTCGGTCTGAATAGTTTTTTTTTTTTTTAAAGTTAATAACTGGGCTCACCTCGCTGGCTGCTCTGTCATAATATATCAGACAGCTGACCCCATCGTTTTAATTACAGTCACGCTCATAAAGTATTGAAATTGGAGTTAAAATATGAGATGACCTTGGAGGAGAGAGATCTTCCTTTGAAGCTCTGCGCTCCTTCCAACAGCCTCTTGCACTTAAAGAGAGTCATCTTTAAAAGCACATGACGCAATTTGACTAATATCAGTCAAACTGAGGCGGAGAGGCTCCGCGTCTCTAACTGTTCTGGAGGGCGAGTGGCTGAAAATTATTACTCATAAGTGTAATTCAGAGTCTCGCTGAGGAGGAGAAACTCTCCTGGCGGTTCTTATTTCCTCTCACTTCAGTGTCTTCATTTCGTATCATCAGCGGTCAAAGGAACATTTATATTCTATCTCATGTCTGCTGGTTGTTGACTTTGACCTTTGACCTCCTCACTGGAGGTGTCTTGAAGTTTTATCGTGAAGGAGCTGAAGATAGTTTTGCTTTTGAACTGATATGTAGATGCTTCTGGTTGTTGAAAACTGATTTTCCTGCTAAAAGTTGATGTTTTTTTGAACACTGTATATTTAAAACCATCATATTAGAGGTTTGGCAAGGTTTTAACCGTTAACACAGTTAAAATTTTCCAAATCATATTTGTAATTAAGGTGTTTTGACTGTAAGTACAATTTTACATGTGACATATTATATATTATAATATGGTCTGCTCCCACAATAGTGATGCATGATGGTGACTTTACTCTGCACCTGAAGAAAGGGCAGGTTCCCCTGAATCATATGATGTAAAACACTTGATACTGACTGAAAGAATCAGTATTGGCATAAATATAAAACCATGTCCAGACATTTTAAGGTTTTAGGGGTTTAATCCTCGTTTTTCTGTTGCTTAAAGTTACCAAAGGCATAACTTTATGAGATGATAAAAGAAACATTCAGAGCTTGAACCAAAGAAATCTGTGTTGAGGGCGAGGCCGTGGCAGGAGTTTATCATTGTTTATCAGCATACGTAGTCCTAATATTAGAGGGTCTGTAGCTGAACAACAACCAAACGGGACACTCAAATATCTTAATATTTACTATGTTTGCTTGTTTGTTTGATTTCCCAAGAATACAGCTCATCAACTTCGTGCTTTCCCCATAAGTTCTTGAAGGTCGGCGGCTCCCTGAATGCATCACCAAGAGTGTTTTTCGTCTTTTTTTTGTGTTGAGAAGTTTGCTCTTCAGCAGCCGAGTCTAAACTCTGTGATGTCAAAGTGATTTTTGAACACACTGAGAGGGCGAGAGTACAAAAACCTTCCTTCCTCCAAACTGCATGACCACACAATGATGACACCTTCGACATCCCTCGTTTCCTTTGTCCCGCAGCATCTAAACTCAAGCTTTGTTCTTTGCTGCTCTAATGATCCGTTTTGCCTTCGGGCTTCAGTTCAGTTCAGACTTTCTATGCCTGAACACTCATGTTTAGAATAGCACAGAGTACACGCCATATATGTTCACATTTACAACATTATTCTGTCCTGAAAATCCCCAAAAACATCCCCCTGATATGATCACCGAATTCATGAAAGCAGCTGGTGTTTCGCCCCTTTCCTGCTTAACAACTCCAACTTTTCTCAAGTTAAACTTCAGTTATGATGTGAGCCCTAAAGGACAGAACAGTTTTCAACAACCAGCCTGCTGTCGGCACTTGATTTCATTCACAAACCAGAAAATGGAACTGCAGAAACGCTGCAGTTAATTGAGTATTTATTTCAATTTTCTCTCATCAGAGAGAAAAATTAGTTAGAAAAACACCCAAATTCCAAAGTCCTTCTGGAAGTAACAGTAATTCTGCCCTCGAGGAAAACACCATAAGTTCTCCATTATTAGCTCCTCGCAGTCTAATTGTCCGCGGCGTCCCCTTATTTCAACATCATAAGTCTTTGATTATTGTTGCTAATTACGCTATTAGCACAATGGAGGGGAATAATTCGTCATAATCGCTCACATTTATCATAATTACCCAAGTTTACAGTCACCTACGTTTAATGTCACTTAGAGCGGCCGTCGGCGGCGGCTGCTGCCCAAGGACAAACTCACGGAGTGTGTGTGTGTGTGTGTGTGTGTGTGTGTGTGTTCGGTGGTGAAGCGTGTTTGTATTTGCATTTGAAATGTCACTTGGACTCCAGGACAGAAGGCAAAGGTCAAATCTGGCGGGACACACACACACACACACACACGCACACACACACACACCAGCCTCTTGTACATGCTGCAGTCTTCTTTCACCTCCTTCTTTGATCCTCCTTTCATCACATCATTCTGTTTCTGATCTATAAGTACAGTTAGTAAATGGACTGGTACCTTTGGAGCAGCTTGTTTTTGTGACCTCCAGTCTGACGTCCTCCGAACCAAAAACACTAAGCATGCAGTTACTCATCGACCTCCCAAAAGAGTCCCAACATCCAACATCTGACCATCACAAGCTGCTCTCACAAAAATGACCCAAAATGCGTTTTCTAAATATGCTGAAAGGGGCGTCCTGGTGCTGCCCGCAAATCTCTCCAACTACATAATTGCGGACCCTCCACGAGCTTCTCCAGTCTTGGAACGCTAACCGTGCACAGCGGCTCGTTGATGATTGGCTCAGTAGTGTGAGGGGCCCGGACCCAATCGCTCCAATCAGTAATCAGATAGGCATTTACAAAAATTTAACCGAGACCCCTCGCCTGCTTTCTTCTTCTGCTGTGCGTTGCTGTCGATCAGCCCACAGCGTTTTCCTTCCACCGCGAGGAAACCCCGACGAGCAGCAGCAGCTGGTGTTGTGCTGAGGAAGACTTGTGTGCAGCCGCGGCCTCGACTGAGTGTTTTCCGTCTTTTTGTCAGACCTGCTAAATGATTTCCACACAGCAGATCCTCCAAACTCCGCACTCACTGGGAGAATTAGTCACAATGGATTTAGTAAAAGGGCTCAAATTAATTAAATCAGTGTCACGAGTGTTTTTTAAAGAAAAGCAATAAAACCACTTGAGGCAAACAAAGAACTTTTCAGAGGCGGAGGATTATTGCTAAAGCAAAATTATCCATTTGGTTAAGTTTTATTAAACCCCCGCCCGCCCGCTCGCCACCGCTCTAAATGGAATCTTTAGAGTACACAATAGCCAATCGCAGGCTATTATTATTAGAGTTTTCTAATTAGGCTCCTTAACGAGGACGGGGCTGTTTACAATGGGAGCCGGAGCTGTTCAGATAAGGACAGCAGAGGACAGGGCGGCTCCGGACGACAAATAAAGCGCTCCTCTCTGCTATCTGTCTGTCACAGCGCCGATAACACAGGAACTTCTCAAGGTCCAACTTTTAATTTGTGGAGAGGCAGGGAGTGTGTGTGTGTCTGTGTGTGTGTACTCAACCAAACTAAGTTTTATAGAGAGGGACGGTGTGTTAAACATGATGAAGAGGTGTGTGTGTGTGTGTGTGTGTGTGTGTTGGTGGTGTAAAATGACAAGTGTGTGTTTTAACACGACGGAAAAACTGGAACAAAGAGGGAAAAAGGACAAAGAACAAAAAGAGAGAAGATGGAAAGACAGGACAGAGGGAACGAAGGAGGGAGAGGAAAGAAGCAGTTATTGGATAATAAAAGAAAATAAGGAAGGAGAGATGGAGTGGAGAGAAACAGGGACGAAGGGCAACAAGAAGATGGAGTGATAGAAAATAAAGTAAGAGAAAAACAAAGCAAACACAAAAAACTAGAGTGAACTGCAGTGGTGGAGAGAAAGATGGAAAGAACATAAGACAGGAAGGAAGGACTGAGGTTTCAAGTAAAGACGATGGAAGGAAAGAAAGAGAGAAATGAAGGATGGATGAACAGCAGCAACAGAATGAAGGAAAAGAAAAAATAAAGAGAGAGGAGATGATGGACCCCGAGTGGACGTCCTCAGGCTGAACTGCTGCTGGCAGACAGCACAGCAGGACGGGGTCAAAGGTCACACACACACACACACACACACACACACGCACACACACACACACTGCGCCTCACTCTGCCTCGCAGCGATCTGACTGGTCACTCGTCACCGCTGTCATGTGACAACCTCCCGACGCCACATGTGGAGGATTTCAACTGAATCATTTCTGGAGTGAGACGAAAACTAAAAGTGTGTTTAAATCCCGACAGACTGATTCATTCAAACTTTAATCTCTAACATCACATCACCAGAACACGCTGATGTACCGACCTTTGTCCAGCTCATGTCGGCTGATAACATCAGGTGCTGTCCCAAACACTCACTAGAGCATCACGTGTGGATTAATCCGCCGCTGAAAATAGTCCCCAACAAATGCAGTATTTCCTCCTGTTTTTCTGATAAAAACTGCAGTGAGCAGCTGATAAAAAAAGTGCAAAGTATTTGACCAAGTTCACAGTATGAAGTATAAGCAATACTGCAATGTGCAAGATAGTAAGTAAAAAATACAAGTAACAAAAGTAAAAATATTCGTTCTTTGTTACCTGTTTGAGCCTCAAACATTCATATAAGTGAAAATATCTGAGCAGTTTGGTGGAAAACAAACTCACAGACGTCTGAAACATGACAAGGAGACACAAGTGGAGGCCACAACCCGAGAAGGACCAGAGCGAAGTTTCTTTAACCTTTATCTTATCACATAAAAAGTAACTAGTGACTGCAGCTGTCAGATAAATGTACAAAATGTAAAAAAAAAAGTAAAAAAAAATGTAAACAAAAAAGCATGAAGCATGAAAACATGGAAATACTCAAGTAAAGCGCCTGAGACTGTACTTCAGTGCAGAGCTTGAGTCAATGTACTGAGTTACTTTCCATCTGTGACGAGAACTTTCTTTAAGTGAAATAGTGTCTGAAACTATCGAGCAGATCTTTCCCGGCGTGGATCAGAAGCCGGAGGTCACATCGCAGTGACCACGTGAGACGACGTGTCTGCTCCATCTGATCAGAGACAATAAGTCGTAGTTTGTGTTCGTCGGAAGCCGGAGCAGCTCCTCACAGGCGCGTTGGTGAAAAGCAGTAAGCGGCTCGATGAACACAACCGCCGCGTCTATTCCTCCTCACGCCTTCCTCTGATTACGGATGCTAATCTGCTCAGTCCGTCCATCTGTCCCCCTCCCCGCCGCCGCCTGGATTCAATTACACCAAACACACTCCTCGCTCTGTTATCCTCGCCGTCTCTGTTTCTTCTTCGTCCTCGTCCCATTCTTTTCTTCTTCTTCTTTTTTTTTCTACCTCCCTTTCTTGTTTGGTCGTCTTTTATCTGGGGACGCCGCTGTCGTCTGGCCAAACATGAACAGAGAGGCGAGGGGGTGGGGGGGAATTAAAAGAGAGGAAATAAAGACAGAAGGACTCGGAGACACAAAGGGAGATGGAGACGAGTGAGTTATGGAGATGGAAAATAAATTGAACAAAGAGAGAGTTGAAGTGCAGACGAGCCCTGATGGACTCAAAGCCTTTTTTTATTTTTTATTATTTGAATTGATTTAAATGTATTTGAATCGAAGGCGCTTCTCGTCACTGAGCCACTGACTGTTCTAACTCGTGTGCTGAAATTCTTTGCGCATTTTTCAGACGCAACATGGCCGCCTAACAGTTAACTAACGTAATCATGTTGGCTGATTGAGTCATTGACGGTGTTTCTTCAGACAGCGCTGCTGTAAAGGTACCGTCTGTCACACATGAATCGAACCACAATAATGTGTTTAATTTCATTTGGACCTAATGGGTCAAACTGAATTACAGATTGTTCTACAACCATCTCCTTTTGCTCATTGTGTATGTGAAGGGGGCCGTACAGCCCAGCAGTGATTTGTTCTGGTGAAACATCTGACAGTCATCCTATCACAAACATCCTGAAAAATAAAAAATTAAATATACAGAACAGGCCCGGCCGCAATTCCAACCTCCCCCTCTGTGGAGTCACGTGGTTCGAGCCTCTTGCAGAGAGCCGGCGTCCCGTTCTGTTTGTGTAAAAGCAGGCGCAGAGCGGCGATGCTGTGGGCGGGTGGATTCAGTGTTTGTCCTGCGGCCGGCGACGTGGTTTCAGTGTAAATGCCACAGAAGAAACCGCCGGACGCTGCGTTCAGGCACCCGTCCTCTCTGAGGGAAATCTGATATTTGTGATGTTTGTGGTGTTTGTTTATATTTGTTTTTGTTTTCTGACATGACGAAGACTAAGAGCTGAAGATCCATCCGCATGTTTCCTATGAGACATGGATCTGTGTGTGTGTGTGTGTGTGTGTGTGTGTGCGCGCTGCTGGTAACTAACCTCGATCTGTTTCATTGTCTGTTTTTTGTGTTTAATTTCTTCATTATGTGATTATTTACCTTTTGTATCTTCTTTCCTTTATTCCTTTCTTGAGTTTCACATTCCTTAATAATATACATATATATATATATATATTAAGATACTTTTCTGTTTTACCATCTTTTGTTTTATCTTACTTTTTTATCTTCACTTTTCTTTAGATTTCTTAATGATTTGTTCCTTTTTTTTACATTTACTTTAACTTCCCATCTTACCAATCAGTTGTTCTGTTTGAGTCAGTATTTTCTGTCATATTGTTTTTGTTTTTATTTATTTTGTTTCTCAATATTTTTTATAATAAAAGTGTTTTACGTCCACACACACACACACACACACACAGTTAAATGTTCTGCCGTGTGAAATGCTGAGTTAGAGTTGTGACAGACAGGAAGACACTTCACAGCCGTTGATTCTTCTTTGAAGGAGGATTTTTACAACTTTTTCACAGCAACTCAAATTTTCTTTGTTTCAATGATTGTGAGGTAAACAGAATTAGCAGAGGCAACACACCGCAGGATATTTGATGAATGATTTGATTGACACTGAGCCAAGACCGACTTTTACAACCTTTTCTCCTCTTACTTTATGCAGTTAGTCTTTTACCATCTGTCCCTTTATCACAGGCTGAGGAGCCGTTTTATGTATAAACTCAGTGGAGCTCCCCTTTAAAATCACATCTCCATCTTTCAGTCCTCCATCCATCTTGTTTCCTAAACTCTTCTCTCTCTTGTCCTCCTGACTTATTTCTTTGTGTTCTCTTCCTCCATTTCTACACCTCCCTCTCTTTTTTTTACATCTCTGTCTTCAGTCACGTCTCCCTCCGTCTCTCTCTCTCTCTGGAAGTAATTATGCAGGTTGCAGATACAGACAATTACTTATTATCTCTCCACTGTGTGTGTGTGTGTGTGTGTGTGTGTGAGTGTGTGAGTGTGTGTGTGTGTGTGTGTGTGAGTGTGTGTGTGTGTGTGTGTGAGTGTGTGTGTGTGTGTGTGTGTGTGTGTGTGTGTGTGTGTGTGTGAGTGAGTGACCTCCGACCTCATTCAAAACAAAGACGAGCTGTCAGTCTCGTCATCCATATCAGAGAAAACAAATACTTTTGTCATTTAGTCTCCACTTCACACTCTCCTTCCTCCTTCTCTTTCCCCACCTCATCATCTCTTTACTTCTGGGCCAAAAGTATGTGGACAATCACTATTTTACTGCGGCATCTTTAACAGTGGAGAATGCTTGTTGAACACGTGTCCAACATTTGTTCAGGGGGAGCTGTTTAGGTGTGAAACCCAAAGTTTGACCACAGGATTCCAACAGTTCGACTCAAACTTTGGAACAACTCAAAAATCCACAGTCTACAACCATGTCCACATACTTTTGGCCAAATTGTGTCTCTCCCTTCTTTTGTGCTTTCGCCCCTCTGTCCTTCGTGGTACCTCACTCTTATCTTTCTACTTTTCTTTATCTCTCTTCTTTCAACTTCTTCCATTCTTTTCTGTCTTCATCCATCCTTCTCTTCCTCCCTTCTTCCCTTCCTCGATCCCTTCCTCTGTATCGCTTCCTTTTCTCCGTGCCCCTCTGTGTAGGTAGATCCATTCCCAAAAGAGGAAGAGGAGAAGCTAAAGACAGCTTAGAGAAGCCTTAAGAGTCCCGTCACAGGGAGATCACTGGGGGGGGGGGGGGGGGAGTGAGATGAGATGGAGGAGGTGTCTGTGGAGGGAAGACAGGAGAAAAAAGGAGAGAAAGAAAGACAAAGCCGGGATCAAGGCGTCTCCAGACTATTAGAGCGCTGTTTGATTTGAGCTCATTGTACTGATAAGACTGTCAAAATAAAAGTCTTTTTTTTATCACTGCAGAGAGGAGGAGGAAGAGGAGGAGTAAGGGGGAGGGGTGGAAAGAAGAGGAAGGTGAGGAAGGGAGGAGGAGTGCTTTTACCTTTCTTTACCTTTGGTTCCCAGGCTTTTGCATTGTGGGAAAAGGCTTTAAGGAAATCTACCATCACTCACACACATACACCCACACTCACACACACTCACACACACCCACCTACACACACACAGTCACACACACACACCCACACTCACACAGTCACACACACACACACACACACACACACACACACACACACCCACCTACACACACACAGTCACACACACACACACACACACACACCCACCTACACACACACACACACACACACCCACACACACACAGTCACACACACACACACACACACACACACATACACACACTCACATACACACACATACACTCACACACACACACACTAACACACACATACACTCACACACTCACACACACACACCCACCTACACACACACACACACACACACACCCACCTACACACACACACACACACACCCACACACACACACTCACACACACACACACCCACACTCACACACTCACACACACACACACACATACACACACTCACATACACACACACATACACACACACCCACCCACACTCACACACACACACACTCACACACTCACACACACACGTGTGTGTGTGTGTGTGAGTGTGGGTGTGTGTGTGTGTGTGTGTGTGTGTGTGTGTGTGTGTGTGTGTAATGAAACCTGTCGAAATCCAAACTTGTATTTTTTAATTTAACTTTAAAAGGATGTTTTATTTTGCGCCACATTAAAAGACTGCACCTCCTCCTCCTCTTCCTCCTCTCCTTCAATCTTCTTCTCTGTCTCATCTTCATCGCCCTCTCCTTGTTCCTTTCCCTTTCTCTCCTGTTTTCATCCTCATCCTCCTCTTCCTGTCTTCCCTCTCTCCCTCCCTCCCTCCCTCACTCCTCTCCTCCTCTTTCCACCTCCAGTCCTCTACCTTCTCCTCTTCCTCCAACTTTTTGTCCTCCCCTTCTACCCCCCCCCCCACACATCTTCGTCCTCATTCTTGTTCTCCTCCCCCTCCGTGTCTTTTCCTTCCTCCTCCCATCTCTTGCTCTCCCTCCCCCTCTCCTCCCCCTACCTGTACCTCCACCTCCTCCTTCTCCCTCAGTAAACTGAAAAATTATCACTCAGGCTTTTCTTCCTGACACAGTTTGTCACATCCTGCCCGATAGGAAACACATTCTGTTCACAAGGCGAGTCTCACCTCCTCCTCCCTCCCCCCTGCTACTCCTCCTCCCCCCTCCTCCCCCCCTGATGGTAGCAATTCAATTACAGCCGTGGAGGCGATAGTGAGCCGGAGAGGCAGGAACATGACAGGACAGTTACAGAGTGTTTACACAATTAAACTTTCACTGACAATACTCACTATCTGTGATGAGTGTGTGTGTGTGTGTGCGTGTGCGTGTGCGTGTGCGTGCGTGCGTGCGTGTGTGTGTGTGTGTGTGTGCGTGTGTGTGTGTGTACAGTACATTTAGGTTATTTTGCTCTTATATACTGTGTAAATATACTGTATATATGTATATGTGTGTGAGTGTGCAAGCAAGCAAGTGACAGCACATTTCTCATGATTGCCTCTCGCCCGCCACCTTTCTGATGTCCCTCGGCTGCTGCTGTTGCATTGTGGGTAGGAAGAGGAGGCAGGAGGAAGTGATGGAAATGAGAGAAAAAAGGAAAAACAAGGGGGAGGAGAAATTATCATAAAAATGGAGGTCGGATGAGTTGGTGTGGGGTTGTAGAGTGGGATCATTGGGGCATTTAAAGGAATAGTTCAATATTTCAGGGGAAATTCGCTCATTCAGTAAATTGTTTGAGAGTTTTCTTGAGAGACGCCGAGGGGCCCCGACCGAGCGTCCGTATGTTTAATCTGTACACAAACAGAAATGTCAAAATCAGAGTTTTTGGTTTTATAGGCAGTTAGTTGCTGGAACTATTTCTTGTTGAACAACAGTCGGTGCGGTGACTGTGTGCCTCCTCCTGGAGGTTTATCCTCACGGTGAGGTTGCCAGGTTTGGTACCATCGCGCCCCCACAGAGACCAAAACTAAAAGCTCTGCTCACCGACCACATCTGGCAACCGCTGCTGCAGCCGGAGACACTGCATCAGAGGTCCTGAGCGGATGGATACACTGCTGTTCGGCAGGAAGTAGATCCAGCACCGCATCACCTCTGACATCTCTGCTTTGGAAGATGTTTGTGTTCTGAGTTTACCTTGAGTTTAGAGGTTTCCATGTCCACCTCGGTTGCGTTGAGGAAACTTAGTTGCTTTTATAAACAGACATATTGAAAACACCATAAATAGCCTACAGACACAGGTATAAACCAGCATGTGCTAAAGGTTTCCAGCCTCAGGTCCTGTGTCCTGCTCCGTGCTGCGTCTCCTCCAGCAGGGCCAACAGGTGAAGGACTGTACTGAACAGACCGGCTGTGGTCAGGCCACCGAAACCAAACATTTCCTCCAGAGATATGATGAAGAGCCGACTGAAGAGACGTTGACCTGCAGAGCCCAGAGGTCAGCTCGGACTGGGCGTAGATTTTCTGCCTCCTGAGCTGAGAAATGTCGCGGCGAGAGGGAACAAGTTGATTCAAAATAAGTGAAGAGTCTCACTGAGTCCATCTGAAGTTGTTTCTCTTGTCGATGTGCTGGTTTCACTGGGAGCAGTTTCTCTTCTTCTGTGTGTCCATGTGTCGGCCTTGTCTTCTGTTAGGCCGGTTGTGTTGGCGTCCTCCTCGCTCTGCCGTCAGTTTGTCGCAGAGGTTGCGGTGACCTTGCTGTAGCTCGCTTTGTCTCGTCCCGCCGCCGCGTTAGCCGGTTATCAGTCAGGCACAACGGGATCCCGAACCAGGCAGCGCTATTAGGCCGTCTGACAATGATGCACCGTCCCGCCGAGACCTCCCCGCAATCACACACACATGTGCAAAGAAACCCTGGGCACTCTGGGTATTGTCCAAAGATCACAGGCGTAGGTGAGTTGTTCTTTTTAATTAATCATTTGTCCTTCAAACGGGGGAAAGTTTCCGTGCCGTAGATAATTAGGTCCCAGAGTCGGCGGCGGCGGAGCCGGCAGCCACCTGCTGCCTTTGTAGCGCTAATCTTTGTCTTGTAGGAGCGTCGTCCCCGAAGACGCCACGGCAACGCACGCCGAACGAGCTGAATGAGAAAACACCTCTGAATCCCCTCATGATCCTCCTCCTCCTCCTCCTCCTCCTCCTCCTTCTTCTGTTCGTCTTCTTTTTCTTCTCTTTGTCTCCATTTCTCCTCCGTTCACTTTATTTGTTCCTCTTCTCCTCGTTCTTCTTCTTCTTTTTGTTCTTTCCATCCTCTTTTTCTTCCTCTCTCGCTCACACTCCATCTCTTCTTCTTCTTGTCGACTCTTCCTCCTCCCTCTCCTACTCATCCTCCACTTCTTCTTCTGCTGCTGTTCATATTTTCTTCCTCTTTCTCCCTCTTTTCTTCATCCCCCTTTCTCTTTTTCATCTTTTCTGTTATTCATCATTTTCTTCTAGTTCTTATCTTCATCCTCCCGTTCCTCCTCCTCCTCCATCTTTTCCTGAACCTAACAAGTAGTTTTGGTGCCGAAACAACCAAACTGTTTATCATTGTTACCATGACGACAAAGGTCACCTGACTATGGCAGCGAAGGTGCAGTTTACCCCGTCTGAAACCGTCTCCTCCTGCTTCTCCTCCTTCTCCTCCTTCTCCTTCTCCTTCTTCTTCTTCTCGTGTCTTTTCGCTTCACTTCAGTCATGCAAAAATTGTTTAATTTTACACACACACACACACACACACAGCCTTGGAAGTGTGTGTGTGTGTATAAATGAAAGGGGAGACTGGGTGTGTATGACAATGAAAGTGATATCTCTCGAGTGTGTGTACGTGTGTGTGTGTGTGTGTGTGTGTGTGTGTGTGTGTGTGTTAGTGTTTGTGTGTGTGTGTGTGTGTGTGTGTGTTAGTGTTTGTGTGTGTGTGTGTGTGTGTGTGTGTGTGTGTGTGTGTGTTAGTGTTTGTGTGTGTGTGTGTGTGTGTGTGTGTGTGTGTTTCTGTGGGGAAACTAATCCCATTAATTCAAAGTGAATAACAAAGAGAGAGAGAGAGAGAGGGTCCTGCTCCCCTGTCGTTTGCCCGTCCTCCCTCTCTTCTGTTTCCTCTCTCCCTCCATCATCATTATTCCTCCGTCAGATCGGCGGCTGATTTCCTGGAG
>CM062205.1:24472500-24550000 GCA_031216445.1 Lateolabrax maculatus
ATTGCCTCGAGATGATTGACACTTTGACGGCGGCTGTGATTGGCCGAGCGGTGCTGCTGACACAATGAATGTATTTATTTGTTTTACACAGATTAAAATCATTCCAATCAACTCTTTATTTTTGACTTCACGGAGGCCGTCTTTTGGAATTTGTGTGTTTATAAAATGTCAAATAGTCTTTTGTCAAGAAGAGGAAAATCAGTGAAAAATACATCGACTTCCTTCAACGTTTCTGTACATGTTGTAAAAGTTAAAAACTCTCCTGAATGTCTTCATGTTGGTGTGTTTCTGTGTTTTTGTCTCCCAGTGGAGTCCAGCAGCCCCAGTCTTCTGGCTCCTGATAACACTCTGGAGCGATCCTTCTTCGTCAGGATGAAGTCGACGCTTACAAAGAGAGGAGTGCACATCAAGTCCTCAGGATATAAAGTGAGAGTACGATTGCTTTCAAATCTGTAGCTTAGTTCATCCGGTCCAGATCGCTTTTTTTCTCCCACAAATGTCATCCTGGAAAATCAAACGACGTGTTCACTGATGTTCGCTGGCGTCACTGAGATATAAGTGATCAAGAACATCAATAGACCAGACAGGACCTCGACTTTACAGACTATATCTTTACTTTACATGTTATAAATGTGACAAACAGGTGAGAAAGAGCTTCCTTACGTTTCACTCACCAAAATACACATAACGTATCAGAGCATTCACATACACGTTACCAGGGTTACCACATCCAGCATGAATATATATCAGATGAGGATCTCTATTGTGACACTTCATGGCCAAATGATGGATTCACAGTAGTTTAGCCTTGAGTTTGACTAAAATCCCACATCTGCTATCACAAAACGAACCACGCCAGACTCCAGACCTTCAGGTGGTCTTCGTGGTCCGGCGGATTAGTCCACATCAGAGTCTGACTGACAGCTTTCATGGCCGCCCCACACAAACTGGCAGACGCACCGAAACCAAACAGGTTAGGTGTCGAAGCGCCGCCTGTCATCGGAAACACACACGATAGATTATGAGTGTCTGCAAACGGGATTTCAGCTCATTCAAACTTTATTTAACTGAGTTTATTCACAGTACACTTACAGTAAAACAGCATCATGCTCTTACATGATACAAGCAGATGTTACTCTACTTATACAACTTCTACATGTAAAACAAGTTGAAATGGAGGAAAAGGAAAGATCAATAAAAAGTAAAGTCAGTAGTTCAGAGAAGCGTTAAATCGACCTTATTTTTTCTTTAGTACAGAAAGTAAAAGTGATCTTTAAACGTGGATCTAAAACAGAAGAGGCGTTGTGTGTTTGTGTGTTTGTGTGTCTCTGCAGGGACGCAAATATGTAGCTGCAGCGTGACCACACACACACACACACACACACACGGATCAGTGTTAACCTGCTGATTCTCCCTTCACATTCAGTAGGAGACAGGATTAGGTGATCTGAGGGTGTGTGTGTGTGTGTGTGTGTGTGTGTGTGTGTGTGTGTGTGTGTGTCCTCTCCTTGGAGACAGAGGAATATATTATCAGCCACTGGCTTATAGTCTTACTATCTGACATCAAGTGAAGTGATCCATATGGAAATTTGTAATCCTACCATGGACAAATACATAGTGTGTGTGTTTGTGTTTGTGTGTGTGTGTGTGTTTGAAAGTGTGCACGTGTCAGTGTCAGTGACCCATGATGTCTGTAGAGTTTTTCAGTAATTCATTTTTTGTTAGTATTTTTATTTTTTTACATTTTAGTTAGTTTTCATTTCAGTTACTTGAAAATAGTATATTAAAAATTACATTAACATTTTTTATTATATAAAAAAAGTTCTTTAGTTACAGGTTACTTAGTATGTTTGTGGCTTCTTTTTTGTATTATACAACATTTTATTATAAAAGATGAATGTTTAATGTAATATAATTAGTACATCATAAAATAACCTATTTTAAAATGTATTTATAACTTCATCTTAAGTTTATAATCTCTTATTAAAAGGTAAACATGGTGTTTAAATCAACAGCAAATTAAATCAGGCTTCTTACTAAAATATACTTCTAAAACAGGAAAATTCAAAATAATTCTTTAATTTGTTAAGTTTGACTCTTCTGACTTGTTTTTGAATTCTGTATTAGTTCCAGTAACCCTGGTTGGATCCGTGTGTGTATGAATGCCTGGTTTTTGTGCATAAATGAAATAGTGAATGTGTTGTTGTGAATGTCTGAATTACACAATGAATACACTTGATTCTCTTCAAGCTGCTGTAAGTTTATTGTCAAATAGTTTACAAAATGACACAGGGATTAATAGATTCAGTGACTCATTATTTCACTGATTCATTCTTTGACTCTTCGATTGAATGTGTGACTAATTCACTAAATGAATATATGAATGAATGTTGCTTTTATTTTGTGATTTAAGCAAAATGAAAGCATCCTCATTCGATGAAGATGTTTTATTCTCATACAGTCTCGGGCGTGTGTGTGTGTGTGTGTGTGTGTGTGTGTGTGTGTCGTATACCATGTTCCACCTGGCAGACTCAGATCACATGCAAATCACAGTGGAGACAGAGACGCACATAAATATTCATCCACACGCATGCATATATTACGACACACATTTGCACTCAGTGACACACACATCACTGCAACACTAACACACACACGCGTAACACAGCGTTACAGTTAGTAGTTTTAAAGCGTCTGTGTTGCAGCAGAGACCTGAAGGTGGAGGCAGCCTCTTCCTCCTCCATTACTCACTGTGGAGGCGCCTCTGAGCAAGGCACCGACATGTTCCCGTTAACACTTTTAGTACCCAGTCGCTCCTGAAGGCAGTGAAGCTAAATTAATTAGTGTGTCCTCTTAAAAAAAGGTGACCTAGTGCAGTCTTGTCTCTTAAAAACTATTTTTATATACTTTTAATTTGCAGAAAATATGAGAAAAACGTACATTTTTTAATCAAAATTAGGAGGAAACATTAATGAATGTTAAATACTGAAAAAAGTCAACAGGGATTTGAAGTACGAGACAGAAACATATTTACTCTTTTAACATTTACACAATAAACACAATGCCCATCATGCACCCCGACCGCTTCCTTACAACTACTGCATTAACATGAAGAACTTCCAGGCCCAAAAAAAACACGTCACCACTGAACAAAATCTAAATCGGAAATTACGTTTTCCCTCAAAGACATAAACAGAACCAATAACATGCTGGTTTACAAAGCTACCAGTTACCTCTCTACCTGTCAGCCACATCTGTTCAAACGTTCACCATCAACTCCTGGATAATAAAGTTACATTTTACATGTAAGCTCCGCTGATTTACTTTGACACTGAAAACAACATAGGCTGATCCTGGAAAAGAACTCTGGAATGAATAAATCAGTCCAGGGTTTTGTTTTCATAAATGCCAGGTGACCTTGCGTCCCGTTTCCTTTCTTTATATTTCAGCCTCATTCTTGCCACATGTAAAGAAAGAAAGTGATAAAAAAAAAAGAAGTGACACTACGTTTAAAAGGCAAGCAAACATTTCCCCTGCGAGCAGCAGCGGATTAACATTTCTCACAGATCCGTCGTGTCCGACGGACGTTTGAAGCTTCACACGAGTTTAAAGCTCTGGATAATTACACCCTTCACTCTGCCTCTGTCTGTCATCTCCACCTCTCCTCTGGCTTTCTTTCTCATTCACTTCATCCCCGAGTCGGGTCAGGAAAAGAACAAAAAAAATCCACGCAAAGTTCTCCTGGATTCACCTTCTCTTTATCTGAGGAAACCTCTCCTTCCAGATCCAATCTGTGATGCTACTGACTCCTTCAGAACATGTCAAACTCTCACCTTCCTTTACATACAAATAAATATATTTAAATATAGAAAATTACAGCATAAGTTAAAGGTTCTGCATAATCAGACATTG
This sequence comes from Lateolabrax maculatus, assembly GCA_031216445.1. NCBI lineage: Eukaryota > Metazoa > Chordata > Actinopteri > Acropomatiformes > Lateolabracidae > Lateolabrax > Lateolabrax maculatus. The sequence goes on from CM062205.1 coordinate 24,476,413, forward strand.
GTTTTATTGCACAAACTCAAGGAAATGGACTCTGTAGGTCACATTGAACATAAAGAAAACACAAAATGAAAAGGTGTTCAAAAAGTAAAACAGAGAGCTATGACATCTGTTCATATTAGGAATACAAGCAGTTCTGTTGTTCAATATTAACTGTCCAATAAAAACCTGAACCTGAACTTCACCTTCAGGATGAACAGATGAATAAACATGTCAACTTGGCATGAGGCCCTGGGTCATGTTATACACTCGTTCCTATGCAGGCAAATAAATTAAATAAAATAAATCATATCTTGAGGTGCACCACTGAGAAATGACCAAAGAGCTGCTGAAAGACTTTTCGGGAGCTGCCAGGCGAGCGGGCGACGCCCTCACATCTCTGAAAACGTTCAGAAAAACGGTCAAATAAGCATTAATTTGACAAACCGACTGCATATTTAAAATCTGAAAATTTCTCTCCAAGAAAACATCACAAAGCTTAAACATTTGACATCGTAACAGCTGTGAGTTTGTCTCCCCAAGTTCACATACAAGTACGCTCACAAAGCATTCTGGGTAAAATGGGCAGAAAAAAGTGCATCTGGACATCTGGAATATTCTAGTTAGGACAGTACTTAGGAGCAGATATTATTTATTGTTTTCATCCAATTTACAAGTTGGGAACCCGCTCCCTGACCTTGTCCTTGTCTTTGTCCCGGTCAGGTGATCCACGTCACAGGACGTCTGCGCATCAGGATGGCTCTGACGCACAGCCGCTCGGTACCCAATCAGATCATGGGGATGGTGGTGGTGGCTCACGCCCTCCCGCCGCCCACCATCAACGAGGTTCGCATCGACTGTCAAATGTTCGTCACCCGAGTCAACATGGACCTCAAGATCATCTACTGCGAGAACAGGTAGAGGAGGGAACATGGCCGCCGTGATGCCACGTTCTGAGCACCTGAACACAAATCAAATGAAGCTGATTGTTTTTAGAGGAACAGCTTCTAAATCTCAGATTTTTTGAGCGCTCGTCTCAAACATAAAACTACATTTTACCGACTGTTTGTGCATTCAGGTTTCATACCTGCTGTTCAAGGGGGGAAAAAAGGTTGTCTCCCTTGTCGGAGCTTCTTATTCATGAGGAAGTCTGACCCAATCCTCCCTGGTTTAACAGTGAAATATGTTGCTGATGGATCTGGCTCCTTCGCTCTGTCCAGATAAAGCAGATAGGCATCAGGATCTCGCTCAGGAGTTAACCGGCCGACCGGGGAGATTCATATCAGGCAAAAGAAAAAAATAAATAAATAACCCCTTCATGTTTTATTATAAAAAGAGAGGAGGGAAAAATGATAGTAGACAGATTGCTTTTTTTGTGGGTGGAGAAAGGGACACAATGCGAGGCAGATGATGATATTCGGTGCGGGGCGACGGAAACAGAAAAGTGTCGCTCCCATTACAGCCCCATTTTGAGGATGAGTTTCTAAGAGAATGAGAAAATGGGAGGAAAGCTTTTCTTTTTATTGAAGAACAGAGTGTGCTGTTATCTGCCTGCCAGACATTAGTCCGGCCCCCCCGCCCCCCACCCATCAGAACGATACCTTGGAAATTGTTCTGTCTATCCTGTGGCAAATTTGTTCAAATTAAAGCCTTTAAAGCGGATGTGTGTTACCGGTACAATAGACAGACGGGCTTCAGTCTCTTGTTGGTGGGTTATTGGCTTTTTTTTTTTCTTCAGTCTTTTTAATGGTCGAGTAGCAGAACTGTACAGAGGAAACCGTCCTGTGGTGACGAGTCACATATTTATGATTAGGGCATGTGAATAAACTGAATTCCCAGATTAAGAGGCATTTCTGAAAGACTCACTCGCTCTGATCTGGAGGATGGAGCTGATTTTGTTTGTTCAGCTGAATGTGGTGCAAACGTGGAGAATAGTAGTGTTGAGTAGGACGGGATTGGACGGCTCCCGCCCCCCCCCCTTTAAGCCTCTGCTCTATTATCTTCAGCCTGACAATATATTTTCTCATGTTTTTTAAGGTTTTTCTCAGGGTTTCTTTGCTTAATCTCTCTGAAAGACTTCAGTGGGATTGGCTAAAGCTCTTTACAGGCGATCAGCGGCAGAATCCCTTTGCACCGCAGTGAGCTGCTGTGTGTTTTCACACCAAACCGAGTTCAAGCCGTTTAAACTTTGACCTCGTTTGTCAGCGACCTTTCGGCTTTGTGACGTGACCTGCAAGTAAAACAGAAACAAGACTTTATGTCACTTTATTTTATTATGTCAAGGTAATTGTTATATACTAAAACGATAAAGTTATATATTTAATATTTTGCTTGTCTTTGCCAAATTATATCGTTTTAGAATATGGAGAGAAAATCTCATTATCATATTTCTGCAGAAAGCCTGATGAAATGCACTCGAATCAGAAGGAAATCTGCAAATTCTTTACTTTATAACACTTTCTCTGTTTCTCTATTTTCTGTTGCTTATTTTAGATTATTTTTATTTTTATTCAGTTATATATTTTTCCTTGTGTTTTCACAGCATAAATGTTAATTAATCTTAACTGTGCTTTTGTGTTTCAGGATCAGTGACTACATGGACCTGACACCGGTGGACATCGTGGGGAAGAGATGCTACCAGTTCATTCACGCTGAAGACGTGGAGGGAATCAGACAGTGTCACCTGGACCGTGAGTACCCCCACCTCAGGATTATATTAGAGGAGTAGTATTTCTAGATTTAACTTTTAAAGTTAAAGGCCACTTAGAGAATCCTCGCTCTCCTGTATCTTTGAAAAGTTTCCTCACAGCAGCAACTCTACAATCTTATTACCCTTGTCAGGAGGCATAATACACTCTGCCTCTCCGACACACACACACACACACAGAGGCAGAGGTTTGGTGTCCCTGTTTAGTGGCTGTCTGGATGATTTGCGGCGTGCTGTTTGTTGCTGCAGTCAGATCTTTACTGTGGTGGTAAAAGCTGAGGAGGCGTTCAGAGCTGCACAGTTTCACGGCGTGTCGGCGGCAGTGAAGGCGCTTGGGCGGAACGCCAAATAATAACAACCGCAAAGCAAGGACAACACGTCTGATGGGAGTCAAACCTCAGACCTACAGTCAGATTCTGCCTCTGTCCATCTGACGTCAAATTTCATTTCATTTTTGCATAAAAAAGGCGGGTTTGTTTTGACCGATGGTGTCAAAATTATGATAACCAAGAAAGAAGATATTTGATGTATGTTGGATGATGTCGGTGCTGTGGTTTGTGCAGGTTTTCAGCTGCACAGGTTTAACGTTTGTGGGAAGAAAACCCTCAGCTGGGCCACATGACTTCACGTCCTCTGTTCCCATTGTTCAGTTCAGATAGTATAGTATAGGTTTCCTTCAAAATCAAGAGGGTGCAAGTAACCCGAGCTGGACTTCGGAGCAACTGACTTCCTGCCTCGGGTTCTGCTTTCCTCTCTGCACACCACTGTTTTCTCCTCCTTTAGTTCATCGCATGCTTACAATGAGCAGATATTACTATTACTTCCTACAACACGCCCAGGGTGATTAAAATGAATATGTGCTCATCATGCTTAACGTGTACACTTCGATCTGTGCGTGTGAGTCAGCGTGTACCCTTCACGCTGACTCAGTCTGTTACTCCGGGAGTCACACAGTAACAGTTACGGTAACAGCACGACGAATCCAAATGTTGAATATTGTAAAGAGACGGACAGAATTAGTCGCTGTTGAACTGTGCACGTCGTCTTGTGTCTGAGCTGCTACGACTTCTCCAGTCAGCGGCCAACATGGGAGCTGCTGGCTCTCATGGTTGCCGGGGGAAATACCAATCAAATATATCCACAAATATGTCTAAAAGCAGTTTTATCTTCTTTTTGAAAGATATATTGTTGAAGTTTTATTTTCTTACACAAGAACTAAGGAGTTTTTTAAGAAAATGAATTTCAGTAAATGAATTTCAGTGGAACCTCTTTTTTCCGGCCTGCAGATCTCCCAGAGTTTCCATAACACATGACAAAACTAAAACCTGTCACACAAAAAGCACAAAGCTCCCTGAAACTTTTTCAATTACCTTCTCCAAAAGTTCCTGAGCTCTGAACATCCAGAGTGGCAATCAGGAAGTGACTCTACGGCGGCCCGGCGGGGTCAAACGGAACAAGGAGGGGGGGAGGTTAGGATGTGTAAAACACGAAAAAAAAGGAAGTGAAATATGGAGGGAGATTATTCGTCCCTGTCTGCTGTGAGGATGGGAGGTCAGGGAGGCGAGCCGGCAGCCAGCGGTTTAAATGACTTGGTTTTAGTCGAGCGTAGTTTAATACTGCACCTCCAGTCACCTCAGCTGCTCGTTTTATTCTTCCTCTTTCAAAATTAATTTCCTCTCTGAAAGGGGGGCTTTCAGAAATGGATGGCTACGGGGCGCTGGAGGTGCTCCGTGTCTTTTCTCTCTTCATCCTCCCCGTCAAACGGAGCGCAGTCAGATTGTTCTGAAATCTTTCTTTCTTTGGGGAGGTTTAATTCGGCGGCTTTATGAACTCGCTGCTGATTGTGTGGAAGCTGATTTCAGAGCAGCGGTCTAATGATTTTCAACTGTTTTAGCAAACGTGGCGGAGCTTTCTGCCTAATTGGATGGTGACAGATCTGGTTTGTGTTGTGCCAATGATGGTTTTTTAGGTACAGGCAGGAAAAACCTTGAGCTTGTCTGGAGCTCTGTGTGATTCTGTCGACATTAGAGGCTTTAATTCAGAGATTTTTATTTCCAAACCAGGAGCTTCCAGTCGTCTTCATGCGGGTTTGTTTTGTTTGGATTCAGTATCTCCTGGAAGATCATTTCACATCATTTACTGAAGCTGAAAACTAATTCAACCAGTAAGAGAAGTTCAGAGCTGAAAACCCCAGTTCTTTCATTTGGTTTGTCAGAGGACAAAGACGACAAATCTCCAGAATCTGTAAATAGTTGTTGCTTCATCAAGTCGCGCTCCTTCCCACGTGAATTGAAACGATGTTTGGACACGACGAGTCCTTGTGTTGTTCTTCGCGCTGCTTAATGGTGCATCAGATCTCCAACTTCAGGAACCCGGACTTTGGAAACAGCTTCTTGTGTTCAAACAAGTTTCCAAAGAGTCCCTGTGATGGAAAAAGGCCATATTTTCTGCTAAATAATTAAAAAAAACAAAATACAAGTTTCCTCAAAGGAAACTCTTGAGTTTTGCAGTTCTTCATGCTGTTGCAGATTTTCAGTTGAGAAAAAAACTTTCTGCAGTTTTCTTTTTTTTTTTCTTTTTGCAGAACAGCAGCAGCTCGCAGGCTCTGATTTTTTTGTGGGATTTATTTCCACGTCTGCTCTCGGTTCCCCCGCTGCTGCAGGAGTCGGATAGTTAGGGAATCGATCAAGGTGTATTTTAGAGGGATAGCCTGTTCTCTCAACAGGGATCTAAATTTTAAAAGGCTTCTTTTTAAGTGCAGGACGAGGCGTGATCCCTCTCTGTGAAAAGGCGTCACTCTCTAAGTCTCTATCATTACCTGCTGACAGCCGGTCTTAGCTCGGGTCAGATCTCAAAGTCAATCTGTCCTCGTTTCCACTCCGAGAACAGAGAGAGAGAGAGAGAGAGATGGAGGGCGAGCTTGTCTCTCCACAAAGGAAGGGAGGGGACGGCGAAGAGTGATTTGTAGGCAGAAAAGGAGGAAAAAGCAGAGAAATACTCGGCACAAGGGATGAAGAGAGGGATTCGTCTTTTTTCAAAGAAAGGGAGAAAAATGGGAACGAGTGATTTGCAGATAGAAAAAAGAAAGAACAGAGGACAAAATGCTCATTTTCTCAAGGAGAGACAGGTAACGGTGGAGATGTTTCACTCGTCTTTTTTAAAGGTAACGAAAGAAAGAGGCAGGGAGTGTGAAAAAGGGAAAGTATAAAAGAGAGGTAAATACCTTGTTTCTTTTCCCAAAGAAAGAGGGATCAGATAAAAGAGGGATGACAGATCATCTCTTTTCCAGGAAGGGGAGGTGTCCTGTCGGGAAGAATGAAGGAAAAGAGATTTACAGAAAAACAGGACAGAGGACAGGATGTACTCATTATCTTTTTTCACAATAAAAGCAAAGGAATGTGTTACAACCACGAGGAAGCAGAACCACAGAGGAGGAAGCTGTGCAACAACAGCTCTGATGTTTGCTGCAGGCCGTTAAAAACCCCGGGCCTCGTCCCCTGCCAGCAGAACTGAGGACTGGCATGTGGAGGAGCTTTCCAGCCCTGACCCAGGACCCGAGACACACGGTGCCCAAATTATATTTAGTCTAATTGGGTCGGTCGTGTTTTTGGCTCTGTGTGGATATCGCTTTATTTTATGGGTCACATTTGCTAATTTCCAACATAAAATCTTAGAAGTTGTCTGGAAAGCCTGAAACACAGACAGTATCCAGTTAAACAGATCATGCAAAAAAGTAACATTTGTCTTCAGGCAAAATTCAACGAGAGTAAAGTTCAGTGAATTAATAATGTATGAATATTTACTTGGGTTTTCTTTAAAAACAAAATTAAAATTTTTCCTGTAATTAGTAAGAACTGACGTGCTGTACTTTAAAAGGAAACTTTAAAATAAATTTAGTTTTGAAGTTGAAGACAATAAAGTCCCAAACTTTCTACACTGAGGTTTTAATACTTTTAAAGTATTAAAACCCTCAGTGTAGAAATACTCTGTTACATGTAAAAGTCCTGCATTAAAAATATGAAGTAAAAGTACTAAAATATCAGTATCATAAAATACTTAAAGTACCAAAAGTTCAAGTTCTCATTAAGCAGAATAACATATATCAGCTTCTCCACAAGTCTGTTTCTGTTTTTTAAATTGTGGAACAGCGTTGAGCTCAGATATGAGCAACAAGGAGAGAAAGTTACTTGTCTTTTAACAGTAAAAAACAAGAAAATTGGAAAATGAAAAGACCTGATAGAAGAGGGTACACGCGTCTTCGTAGAGAAAGAAGAGAAGCGATTTTCCACTCTGGTTGTGGGGGAGTCGAAGGAGGACACGAGGGAAACTGAAACTAATAACCAAAAAGGAGATCTTCACTTGTTTGGAAAAAAATAATATTTAGGACCAAACAGAGAGAAAGAGGAGAAAGAGAGAGAGGTTTGGACATTCAGGGAGAAGAAAAGAGACTGACGCAGAAGACGACAGAAAAGAGAAAGAGACAGACGGGATGTTTTGGAGGGAGAAAGGGGGTCGAGAGACATTCAAATGCAATGGGAAACAAAAGAGAGAGAGAGAGCGAGAGACTAGCACAGAAGTGAAAGCTCAGTGGATTTAAGCCTGCAGGCGTTTTAGGAGAGCTCGTCTCTCTGGACTAACACCGCCTTTAATGAATCCACACACACACTGACAGGCTTTTTTTATCTGTCTGCAGACAACACACACACACACACACACACCTGTGAAACTATCCACACAGGTACGTTAGTTAAACACACACACACACACACACACACACACACACAGAAAATAAGCCTGTTGGGATGAGCGAGAAACATGGACAACCTCAATCACACACACACACACACACACACACAAAGTGTAGAAAACACTGGATAAAGTGGCTGAAACGTTGCCTGCTGACTTTTTTACGACAAAGAGAAAAAGTGTTTAACAGACAACAACTGGCGAAGAGAATTAACTCTGACAAAGTCGAAATCCTCCATCTTCACATATGAATCAGTAATAATCAGTTAGAACAAGTTAATAGCTGAGATCTGGTGAAGTCAGTTTATCCAGATTAAATGATTTTATTTTAAGGTCAACACACCTGAATTGTCACTAATGATCCACATAAACACCGCGTGCAAACAGCTACGGTCGGTACCGCAGGTCGAACGTGATGAAATCGACCACACGTCGTTCTTAATAACCAGCTTCACGATGACCCTGATCTGGATCCGCTGGTCTCGCCTGCATCAGCAGAAACACGTTAACGTGGATGTAAACGTGCAGGACACGTTACAGAAATAAAAGGCCGGGGGACAGTTTGAGGAAAATGTTTCCCAGCAAGTTAAAAAGCTCATCCAGCTCCGCCTCTTCCTGTTATCTCATGGTGTCCGTCAAAATAAAAGCTCCAGGAGATCGTTACCGTAGTGATCCCGAGCCAGATGTGTCACGTGATGCCCAGTAGCTCCAATAAAAACTCTTCCCTTCTGTTACACTGTCGCCACAAATGTAAACCACTGTAAAATGACAGATAATATATCACTCCTGATAATAACTCTATAATCAGAAATCCACGAGGCCCAATCAAATGTGAAACGTCTGGAAGAATCGTGTAACTCCATACTTACTTCTTACATGACGAAGCCTTCGCCTGCCGGCGCTCCTCTGACGCTCCCTGAACAGCATCCAACATGGCTTCCATGTTTGTAGACGGGTCGGATCAGGCAGGTGGAGTTCAGATATGGATCAGACGCAGATAAGTGGAAAATATTAAACTGCAACTCCACTCAGACTTTCAGACTGGGCCAGCAGAGGGCGACAGAGCGGCGCTCTCTCGTTCTCTCTGAACAGAAGGTCTTCATCCCTCCATCTCCTGGCAGACGGAAAGGACGTTTCCATAGCACAATTTCACAGCCGTAAATTACCTGCACGTTAATGTGACACACACACACTCACACACACACTCACACACTCACACACACACTCACAGGGTAAATGGGGTAAAGGGAATCTGAAAGGTAGACGAGACTAAAGAGGAAATCCGGCATCTTAAAAAGAAAGAAAGAGAGCGAGGAGAACTAAGTAAGGGGAGGAAGGTGGAGTGAATAAGGCGAAAAGGGAGAGGTATATAAAAAGGATAAAGAGAGAGATAAAGAGGGAAAGACAACAGCTAAAGTGTGACATTGACTGGAAGAGAAAAAGAGAGTGAGCGACGGAGGAAATGAAGAGAAAAGAGTGAGGTGGAGAGGTTTTAAAAGGGAATAGAAGTCCTTTAATCTACTGGTCTCTCTCCTGCAGCCTCGGGCGAGCCTCCAGCACTCCCCCCTCCCTCCCTCCTTCCCTCCCTCCCTCTCTTCCTCTCCTCTCCTTCATTAGTGGGCGATCAGAGAGCGGGTGATTTAATGGAGGAGTAAGAGGGAGGACAATAACGCACAAACCTCACCTGCAGGACAGAGAGAGACAGATGGAGGGAGACAAAGAGGACGAGTGAACAGACGGACGCTCTTTTTGACCATCTCAGACCGTCTCGCCGAGAGTCTCTGGTCCAGTTAGCAGGTTCAATAAGTTTCCTGCCAACCGAGCATCATTTCACTGCTCCCACTTTCCTCATTACCTTGTAAACTTTAGATTTTGCTTCTAATGTTAGTCAATTTGAAAAGACTTTGTTTCCAACGCACCTTTTTCTCACCTAAAGCGGCTTTATTTTCCTAAAAACGATGTATGTGATGAATCTGCAGCTCCGCTCAGCTTTACAAAGCTTCATGCTGAGCTTCAGCTCCTCGTTTTTCTGTCCGGACGCAACTTTACCGCTTTGGTTCACTCCCACGGCTCTAATGGCGTCGTTTTTTACACGAGCTGCTCGGCAGCGAACAGCAGACAGCCTCAGTCAGAGAGCAGCGTTTAGCAGATAAAGAGCCAGTTCGTCTTTTCTGTCACTTTTCTAACTTTCAAACACTCACAGTTACAGTTAGACACCACAGAAGAAGATAGAAGAAGGATTTAGACACGAGAGGATGACACTGGACAGTAAAAAGTCTTTAGGGGTCGCACTTGAGATAAACAGGGTTTAATTGAACTCTTTCAGAATAAAAGCTCCGAACTAGCTGGAAGGTCAGTGTCAGTATTGATTATGTGGTCGTATATGTGTTGGATACTTATTGTCTGAGTGAACATCAGCTGACAGTATGGTTTCATATGTGAGACAGTGTGTAGTGTGTACACAGCACAGTGTGCTGGAGTCATAGAGCCTGTGTGTGTGTGTGTGTGTGTGTGTGTGTGTGTGTGTGTGTGTGTGTGTGCTCTTCCATTGGACATGCTGATACACTGAGCTGCTCTCTGAGGACCTGCAGACATCTGAACAGGCAGCACTGTGTGTGTGTGTGTGTGTGTGTGTGTGTGTGTGTGTGTGTGTGTGTGTGCGTGTGCATTCATTGTGTCGTTATTTACTCTGCCGTACAAACAAAGCAAGGTCACATTCAAGGTGACGTGATCTCACCATCTCTGCCTTAACATGCAAACAAGTTATTTTCCCTCCATCTCTCTCTCCCCCCTCCCTCCCTCTCCCCCCTCTCGTTCTCCCTCTCTCTCCCCCTCTCTCTCTCTCTGAATAGGCAAATAGAGAACGAATGAGCGCCGGCCGCCCGACCAAAGTCAATTACAGCAGCCCTGGGGATGTCGTCTTAAACAATGCTATTAGTTTCTAATAGTTTTTAATTACTGGCCTTCTTTTTATATAAATCACCCCCTACTTTCTCTCTCTTTCTTCTCTGTCGTGGAAAAACCTATTTGTGTCCGTAATTAAATGGAGGAGAGGGATATGAATTTAGTGGCCCTCGCTTCTCGTCTCTGACTGTTTCTGTTTGAGCGGCTCCTGATTAATGCCAATACATATTGCTTGAGATAACCATTTAGTGGTTAATTTAGCCAAATTTATTGCCTGCGTGCCGTCGCAGGGCGGAGCACGGGTGGGGGGTGTAGGGGGGGGTCACCACCTCCCGAGGCCACGGGTCCCTGTCGCAGTGACACAGCGCTGTCTGGTGGAGGGTGGCAGGTACTGCAGCTCATTCAGGTGTATGTTGTAATCATTCTTTACTGAAGCTTAACAGGCAAAAACACAATGTGGAAACGGTGAACATGCTCCAGACTTACTGTGCTGACGGGACGCAGTTATTGTTGAGTTCTCAAGTGTCCAAAATGAACCTGTGGTGAATGATTTGGTAAAAAGTTGGTGAATGTTTAAAAACTGCAGTTTGGGTTGTTTTAATGTTGTTGGAAAGAAAACAGGAACGTATGGAGCGAGACTGGAGGGGAAATGTGCAGACAGTTGGTGTGTTGGTCGTCTGTCTGAACACCGGCCTTCCTCTGCTGTGCTAACGTGCTAACGTGCTAACCGTTATCACTTTCAGACAGTAAAACTCTATGTGTTGACATGTTGACACGAAGGATTTCGTATTGTGAAGTGAACATGGAGACACACATCATACGGTGGCCTATCAGAGACACACACACACACAGGTTGGCAGTGTGTGTTGGTCTGATTAATGACGGCAGCAGCAGAGCAGCTCTCAGCCAGCTGTCACATGACATCTGATGACTGCCTCTCTCTCTCCCTCTCCCTCTCTCCCTCTCTCGCCCTCCGTCCAACTCTTCCCTCCTCTGTCCATTTTCCCTCTTTTTCTCTCTTGTGTGATGAACAAGCTGCTCAAGTCAGTGTGATGTCCAACAGTGTGAAACAGCCCAGAATATCAAACTAAATCCACCATGACATAACAAACCTCCCCCTCCCTCCCTCCCTCCCTCTCTCTCTCTCTCTCTCTCTCACTCTCTCTCTCTCTCTCTCTCTCTCTCTCTCTCTCTGTATATTTCTATGTCTCTCTCTCAGTGATGAACAAGGGTCAGTGTGTGACTAAATACTACCGGTGGATCCAGAAGAATGGCGGTTACATCTGGATCCAGTCCAGTGCCACCATCAGCATCAACGCCAAGAACGCCAACGAGAAGAACGTCATCTGGGTCAACTACGTCCTCAGGTCAGAGGTCGACTTTTCGTCTTTTCACGAAATACGTCAAGAAGCCAGATTAGTGAATGAATTAAACAAATATGCACATAAATACAAAGAGAAGCAAACAATAATGGATGAATGAATGAATACATATATGCAACCAGTTAATGAGTTACATTAATGTTGATTAAACTGGAATTATATTATAAAATGACTATATGAATGAATATGTGAGAGAAAAGACAAAAAACTGAAGTAAAGATGTACACTGATGAAATTCGGTCAAAAATCTTGTAGGTTTAAAACAATATTTTAATTTGATATTTGCTGCTTTATTTTTTTGCTGGAATATGGGATTTGTTTGCTGACAAAGTGGTTGAATGAAGAAAATATCATCCGTATCCACTGTGTTGTTTTATTCAACTACCTGGGTGCAACTTTATGTTGAATTTTCCAATGTGAGCCACTTTATTGTGAATATCAGCTTTTATTTGGGATTTTATGGTGGATAAAAAAATTGAGTAAATAAATGAGCAAATGTAAATTTTTTCACTAAGTGAAACAAAACCATCTGTTCATGTTTCTCCACAGTAATCCAGAGTATAAGGACACGCCCATGGATATCGCCCAGCTGCCCAACCTGCCCGAGAAAACCTCCGAGTCCTCCGAAACCTCCGACTCTGAGTCCGAGTCCAAAGAAAACTCTGGTGGGTAGGAGAGGAGAAGCAATCGAGTATCACTGAGAAATCAATGTTTTAGAGGTTAAAATGTGGAGAAAAGAATAAATAAACACTGCATTGTGAGAGGAAGAAGAATGACAACAGAGCTATCATGTAATGTTTGCAGTGTGTCACTCACAACATGCTTAGAAAACCTGTATGATTCCACCTCTTCAAGCGTTACCAGTTTAATAACCAGCAGTAAGAAATACAGCCTCAATAAGAGAAGCCAAAGACATTTAATCAGTTGGTGCCAGGCTGGATGGTGATGAACGCCAACAGCTGCAGGGACTGAGCGCTCACTGGCAGTGCTGCAAACCACCACAAAATGACATAAAACACGGCGTACCTCTACAGAACGCCACAAAATGTCTCCAAACTTCACACGACTGGACCAAACGCCTCGAAAGAAGGGCCACAAAGCACCACAGAACACCCTCCAAAAGATCCCCCAACAAAACTCAAATGGCAACAGAAGCCGACCTTGCACAGCGTTACACCGACTCGTGCTGCTGCTTCTCAGCGTTTCAGGTCTGTGGAGCCCGAAACTGCAGTGATGCCAACAGTGTGAGCGACTTTCTCACTAGATTTGGCTTTGAAGACCCTTTTAGTGACACACTGAAATCTTCTCTGTCTTAAAGAGATCTTGGTTGTTTGTCCAGGGGACTCCTTCTCCTTTGTGTTTGTTCTAAAATATTTAACTTGACTATTTACATTGTCTGTATGCTTTCTGATCATGACACTTCACAAAAAGATGTTGAAATTAGAGGTAGGTTTAGATGCATATTAACAGCGTGCAAAAATAAAAGAATTATGGGTTTAGCATTGGGAAGTTTAACAGAAAATGAATGAGGCATTAATTTCTAACTTCTGGGTTTGAGTAAGTTTTTTCATAGTTACCCAAGCATCCAAACAGGGTTAAGGTTATTACATGTTAAAAAAAGTGACATAAATCACGTTTTATTAATTATGCTTCATTAAATCTCATGCAGGACAACAAGCTTTGACACAAATCATGAATTTAAGTTTTATATTTTGAGCTGTTAATAACAATAACAAATAATAATCATCTCTTGAGCAACATGATAAGTAACACAACAGGGACAATAATCCACTGGAGCATTCGTTCGGAAGAATAAATTAGATCCTAAAAATACAGACATCTAAAATTACAAATCAATGGATTAACTTTCTGTGTGTCACCAACATTTGAAGCAGCCAATACAGAAGAAGACAAAGCTCACATACTGCCAGTATAGCTGAATTTAAACCGATACAGGGCCTCCACCTCGAGCATAATATTATCAAGTCCTGCAGCCTGTGTTGGCATGATGAGAATCAGTGCCAGCTGTTATTCTTGCTGGAGGAGAATGATTCTGGCACGCTGTGTCGGCTGTAAACTGATGCCAGCTGCTGCAGGAGTCGGCCAGCTTCAGCCGGGGTCCAACAGGCCCGAGGTGCTCAGGCTCAAAATATTCTAAAATGAGATATCTGGCCTTTGACCTTTGTTCTGTTAGGATGCAATCTACGCAGAGCCAGAGAGGATGCAAGTAAAGCTGCCAAAAACAAAGAAGTACTTTCTCTGTGTTTTAATGTTGTTTTTTTTATTAGCACAATACAACTTAATATCAGTGGCATTATACTAAATTTAAAAAAAAGTTTTGGCTCAGTCCCGCATACACCGTCCTGCTGCCCAACCTGGAGCACCAAAGGTGGATTAATCCGCCGCTGGAAATAGTCCCCAACATATGCAACGCCTGTTTGCTTATGAAGAACTTCCTTCCCTTTCAGTTTGCATCAGGAAGCTAAGCCTCCTTTTGTGAATTATTTGTTTGATAGCCACAAAAAAAGGATGAAACGTTGAGGGTCAAACATCAGATTAACAAAAGAAGCAGCAGAAGCCAAGATATCCTTTCTTTTAGTTTGGGTCATGTTCCACAAACACTTCCCATAATTTCAACTTGATGATGTTTTTTTTATTAGAGCCAAACTGCCTAAAATCATCGGATCAAAGATGTATATTTCAGTTTGTAGTGACTGAAATGCCTGTCCTCCATCTTGAAACACCAGGGACAACAATGTAAACAAAACTTTATCGTTTAAAACCTGACAAATCCTGATATGTGGGATTGTCAATAAACCAAAGCAGACCTCTCCCTGGGAAACACTTAAATCTGCAGGCCCATTTCTGACTCCAGCCGGAGAATAAATCTGTTTTGCTTGGAAAGCGCACTTAATGGAGATACAAGGTTTTCCCCAGACAAAGCAATTGAGTGGACATTTCAGGTGCCATGAGGGAGCCGTAGCGCTGCCAGCTGGGCAGCCGCCGGCCTCAGTGTGTGCTGGCAGGGTTTGAGGTGTGTGTGTGTGTGTGTGTGTGTGTGTGTGTGTGTGTGTGTGTGTGTGTGTAATGGGCTGGACAGAGCCAACATGCCTGAACAGCAGCAGCTACAGATACTGAACACACATCGGTGCGCCCACGACACGACACAACACATGGAAACCCTGTCTGGAAAAGTAGAAGGATCAACACCTGAGATTCACAGCTCGAGAATCCAAATACACAAACTGAATCCTCAATATCCTCGAGTGAAGAAAGGTTTAAGGAATAGTCTGTTGCCTTTGTTTTCATGTTTAACTAAGTATTTTTGCCTTCATCATTATATGAACTGTTTTAAAAAGGTGAGTAAAATGTTGGCAGATGGTCCAACACTTCCCAGCTGAAATATCGCCACAGTATTGGATGGATATGCTCAAAACCTTAATAATTGCTAATGAATTGCTTTTTATACGTTCCTGGAGACCCAACATAAGGACAAAATGTTTAATTGTACGTGAGAAAAATCAATGGGTCAATTTTCATCAGATTTCATGAACAAATTCTTTCTCCCCAGACAATGAATCCTTAGTTTAGCGTGTCAACATTTTATAATTGGTGCTTAACATAAAGCACAACTGAAGGCAAAGGGGACATTTCAATTTAAACTGCATACGTCATCCTCATGGTGGCAAAAAAAAAAGTCAGAGGAACATCAACGAGGATTCATCCACTGGGAAACATTAATGCAAAATTAAATGTACAAAAATTCTGTCAATCCATCGAACATTTGTCGAGACATCTCAGTCGGTACCAAAGTGATTGACTGACTGCTATTGCCATTCATAAAGCTATGTTGCCACGGTGTTGTTGTGCATAAATGCATCAGTAAATACATTTTTAACAAGTTTGTCTTTTTCTTCTCAACAGACAATGAGAACGCCAAGTCCGAGGGGAAGCCGGGGCACCAATCAGAACGCAGCGAGGACCCGGAGACAGACAGCAAGCGTCAGCAGCAGCCCAGCCAACCACACTGCTCCTCCGAACAGGACATGAAGCGTCAGGAGGAAGGAGACAGCTCGAGTAACCCCGAGAGCCAGGACAGTGACGACAGTCTGGAACCCTCAGATGGAGAGGGGGAGGAACAGGAGGAGGCGACAGGGGGAGGAGGAGGAGGAGGAGGAGGGGGGGGAGGAGGAAGGCTGGGGAGGTTAGCAGTACTGGGAGGGTTAGGAGGACTGGGCACCATCAGTGGACTGAGTAATCTTGGCGGTCTTCACATTAAAGTAGAGCACTACGGCGAGGGGGAAGACGTACAGCTGCACAACTCGCAAACTTCATCAGAGGAGGAGGAAGAAGACGAGGATGAGGATGACGACGAGGAAGAGGACGGAGGCATGCAAGATGGCGATGCCAGTGCCGGAAGCAAGCTGCAGAAGAGGCGGAAGAGGAGGAAAGTGCAGAAATGGGACGGATCCCGAAGCAGGAGGCTCCGTCTCTCCTCGACCTCGCCCAGCCCCGTCGACATGGGAGACGCCACATCGCTGGTTGACCCGTCCCAGGCCACGTCCGCCAGTTCCTCCCACCTCCTCACCTCCTCCTGCTCCCCACACAGTGCAGATGCAACGTCCTCCGTCCTGAAAATCAAGACGGAGATGGCGGAACCGATCAACTTCGACAACGACAGCAGCATCTGGAACTACCCGCCCAACAGAGAGATCTCCAGAAACGAGTCCCCGTACAGCATGACCTCCAAGCCGGCCGCCCCGGGGAGCCACGAGACCTTCCCCTCGCCCCAGGGAGGCTCTCTCCAGGTAGCCATCCCCGACTCCGTCCTCACCCCTCCTGAGACCGAGGGAGGAGCAGGAGGAGTGAGGAAGCCTCCTTACAATGGAAGCTCTGCCCCGTCCTCTGCTTCCAGTGCCGCGAGCTTAGCTCCTCCCTCCAGCGCCTCCTCTGCCGACCCCTTGTCCCCCCCTCTCTCCGCCTCCCCACGGGACAAACAGCAAGGCACCCCCACCACCTCCTCTTCTTCCTCTTCCTCGTCCTCCTCCTCATCCTCATCAACCTCTTCCTCCTCACTGCTGTACTCTGGCGACCTCGAGGCGCTGCAGCGTCTGCAGGCCGGTAACGTGGTGCTCCCATTGGTCCACCGGGTCACGGGGACTCTGGCCTCCACCAGCACGACGGCTCCGCGGGTCTACACCACCGGCACCATCAGGTACGCACCGGCAGACGTCACCCTGGCAATGGCGCAGGGCAACCTCCTCCCCAACGCTGCCATGAACTTTGTCGACGGCTCGGGGTTCGGCCTGGACCCCAAGACGCCCATGGAGATGCTTTACCACCACGTCCACAGGCTCAACATGACGGCAGCCGCGGCCGCCGGCCCGTTTGTTGGATCTCCGGCTGCCACGGGCGGGAACGGGGCCCTGGGAAGCCAAATGCCAACCGCAGCCAACGTTTTCACCACAGCGGAGGGACTTTTCTCGACACTACCGTTCCCGGTGTACAGCAACGGGATCCACACCACGCAGACAAGTCTGGAGAGGAAGGAGGATTAACGCAAAATGTTCGAGACCGTATTACTGTGTTTCCTGAATCAACAACTGTGTCAAAGCAAAAGACTACTCACTAGTAAAAAAAAAAAAAAAAGAAAGACTATTTACTTGCTACTATCTTTTATCAACACAGCACTGTGTTTCCGAGAGGGGAGAAAGGACAGGAAAGGATGACAGATGTACTCTAGCACTTTGAATCTGAGCAACTGAGCTTGTGTAATAGACATGAATGACCCTCAAACATGTCCCCCTTTTCTATCTTTTTTCTCTCTCCTCCTCCTCATCCTCTCCTCCTCTCTCAACCTCTCCTTTTGCTCCTGTTTCTTGCGATCAGCAACGTTTTTCTCTTGAACAAATGAACAAAAGAACAGACTATTCTTTATTGTAAAGAATTCCTTTTTTGCCTACAGAGAATTCATATTGCCTAAGGACTCCGCTGGAGCCTGACGGGGATAATTTTTATTATTTGACTTGTTTCTGTTGCGTCTTTATGAAGATGCTGATTGTGTGTATTTAAAAGGAGGACGGTACAGGGATTTGTAATGGACAGAAACTCTATGTGGCGCTCCTCCGTATGTGTCTTGATGTGATCAAGGTTCGAAAAGAACGTTTTTAAACCGAGAAGAGGGCGCTGTCGTGCGCTCGATAAAGGTCTCAGAGATAATAATCTTTTGAAAAAAGGTTTTTGAGGACGTTTCTCGATTGAGGGAATAGTTTAGAGAATTAATGTCGTTTTTCTTTCATTTCTTCCTTTTTTATAAAATATTCTAGCTCAGATTTAACTTACGAATCAAGCATTAAGAAAAAACAAAAAAAGCAATTTCAGCCGGGTAATGACCTGTGAATTATCGAATGTTACTACTTCCTCTTTTATCCCAGGAGTTTACCTACAGGTCTCGCACCAAACATAACCTCCTCGACATCTCTTCCCATCTCAATCTGTCGTTCTCTCTCTTACCTTTCACTCACGTCTACCTGATCTTTAATCTCTCCGTCTACATTTCTACCTGTCGATCTACAGATTCATGGTGCTACCGACCGTCCAGTAACCCTGATTCAGCTGGCTGATGTGGGTGCTGTAAACGAACCCACAGCTCGTTGACAGACTGATCGTGTTTTAGTTTTTTTTTTTTTGTTTTGGAGGGGGAACGATTATAAAGTTTGTTTTTCTCATCTGACCTTCAGGAAAGTCAGAAACACAGCAGGAACCTTAGAACCTCTAAATCAGCAACATCATCTCCATGTTTCACTCTATGTCCCTCCTTCGTTTGTCTAAAAAACGCTTCATCTGATTGGGCCACGAGGGGCAACTCCGCATGGCAACATGGAGTTGATTGGTTGAATTTTAGGCTGCATAGTGTCGTTTTTATTTCTATGTATTTTCTAACTTAATCACTTTTAATTCTCAGTGAGACTGAGGCTAATACGCTAGTATCTCTAACTTGAAAAATGAATGTTGAAAACCTCGACCGGCTCCTGTTTGATCACTGTTTTGTTTTATTTTGTACTACTACAACTACTTTCTTCGTCTTCGTTTTGTTTTTCCTCCTCCTCCTCCTCCTCCTCCTCTTCTTCCTTAAACCAGAATCACCTCCACAAGATTTTCCTAAACAATCCACTCTCTTCCATCTCATCGCCGGACCCTGTGATAAAAACCACATATCAACAAGGAGATTGTAATAAAGACATGCATTTTCAAACAATCAATCAATCTATCAAACAATCAATCAATCCAATAACTACAAAAAAATATGAATTTTTTTGAGGAAGAGAAAAAATCACATTCCTTTAAACAATGTTGTCTTTGTCGATGTTCTGTTTTGTGTTTTTTCTTCCCCAGCCTCCGTTGCCAAAAAAAGAAATGTTAATCTCACAAGTTTGGTGTTTTAAAAGCACTGTGATTCTCGTTCATTTGTATTTTTATTTTATTTTTCTTCAACTTTTTTGGTAAAAAGAGGAAAAAAAAAAGATGAGAACAAGTAATAATTAAAACGGTAAAAAAAACTGTCACGACATCCATCTTTTTAAAGTTGACAGCCCCGTCTCCACCATCCTGTCATCCTTATTACCCAGTGTGATTAAGCCGTAAAAACGTGTTACCGATGTGTTTAGTGTCACTGGCTGTCAAAAAGTCTTTCATGGCGACTTCTCTCTCTGTGTGTGTTGACTATATGCAGTATATACTGAGCTACTGTAGCTGTTTTTGTCCTTTGTCTTCTCTGTGCTCTCTCTAGTGTGGGGGAGGGGCGGCGGGCGGGGCGTCGAGGGAGAGGGGCGGCGTCCGCGGGATGATTGACAATCCCCCCCAAAAAGTGACGAGCCTCTTTCCCTCTTGCCCCGTCTCTTTCTCTATCTCCCTCTATCTGCAGTCTTAGTGAAACCAGTGGAGGTTTGTGGAATTTCGTGTTCGGTGGCCTTTGCAAAAAACAAAAAACAATTTGTAGAGTCCACCTTTTTTTTCGCTGCTTCCCTTTTGTCTTTGTAAAACCTCTTTTTGTTTGTTTTTCTAATCCTTCTCTCTTTCTCTCTCTGCTATTGCTTTTTGCTGTTGTGTAGTCTTATACAAACCTCTTTATCTTGCTGTCCTTTCTCTCAGAGATGAAAAGATTCTTTAACTAGCTCAAAGGTTTATGGAGCCATGTTTTTTGCCGCTAAGGAATTCTGGGAATCGCAGTTTCCAGCTCTTGCATACAAAATATTAAATAACTAATGAATATTTACACTCTATAGAATTGAATTATGATGGGGAAAAGCCTAAAGTAGCATTTTAGATGTAGTCCTGGAAAAACCACAAACGCCTCAGTTGTGAAACATTTCCCAGAGTCCCTTGGGGCTTCTTGTGTGCATTGGGTGTATTTCATTGGTTCCCACCGAACTTGTTGACTTCCTGCGCAAACTTCTCTCACGGGACAAAGTTACACAAGTGGTTCGAGGGGGGAGAAAAAAAAATCACAGTACTATTTCAGGACACGTAATAAAAAACGGTTTTAAAGATTTCTAAAGAAATTAAAAGAAGAAAAAAATATTTCGCACTATAAATCTATTTTTATAGGTGTTTTGGAAAACTGAACTGCATGTTTAGTAAGTTCGTCTGATGCGTTTCACGTGATCGATCCCTCGTTCTTTTTTTTGTTTCGTTATGTTTTTTTCGGTCCAGCGGTTTTTGTGTTTTTTTTAAGTCTGTCGAGCCCAAACGGGGACGCGATGGAGGCCTGTTGGAAGAATAAAGTCTGTATTGTCAAAGCGACCCAGGCCTCTAATCCCCCCCTCACATCAGGAAAAACAATCTGTAGCGTCTGTGCTTTCTGTGAAGAATCAATGTCTTGTTACTGCGACTAACGTGAAAACCAACAACAACAAAAAAACTTACAGGTTCTGAAATTTAGCAGTGGATTTATTTATTTTTGTGTTCAATAAGGAGAACGTGATGTGGGCCGCTCGATCTGTCGGTTGATTGGTGGGTCGTTTGAGCTTGAATGTTAAATTCAGTCATTTCAGGAGCCTTTTGTTTCCGCGCTCCTCTGGATTTTAGCGTTTTCTACTTTTGGTGGTTTTGCGTGACAACGGGGGGGCGGGGCACAAACGAGTGGCAGGGCCCCATTTGGTAAAGAAAAGGGCATTTGGGGGGCGGGGACGGGGCGGGGGGGGAGGGGGGGGCACATAACTCAGACGAAACCAGGAAATACACCCACATGTAACAAAAACCAAACAGCCGGTCCAAGCTGTTTCAATGTTTTTTCTGTGTTTTATGTCGAAAAATGAAACTTTGCTGGTGATTTTAAAAACGTAAAAACCTTAATCACAGCTGCTGTCAAAAATACATAGTGTTTAAGAATTACAAATATTGAAAAATCACTTCATTTACCTGTGAAGAAACTGTGTCTGTGTTTTTAACTATTTCTTGTACAATTATACAGATTCTTTTATGAGGAACTTGGTGCCAAGTAGCTGAAATACGGGAGAGAGGGAATCTCTTATTATCAATGTTAACAGTGTTATAAAATTCTAAATACAAACAAATTAAAATATTAAAAAAGAGAAAACTATGGTACATTTCTATTTTTTGTTTTGATTTTTTTTCCTCGCAGAAGAGGGAAAAACACACGACTAACTGATGCTAACTTTGAGTGCCTGGCTTATTTTTTATTATTATTATTATTATTATTTTCGAAAGACATCTTTTTGAGTTCATTTACCATGAATAATGCTGCAAATCCGAAAATGTACATACTTCATTTTTATAGCAGTTGTTCTTTTCTAAGTTTACTAGGTTCTCATCCGTTCAGAGGAACATGTCACATACATGGTTGTCTTTCTGTAACCCGGTTTTGACCATCTTACAGGTGCCATATTCATAATAAAAATTTCTCTCGAATTTGTTACCAGATTGCATCATTTCTTCTGTTTGACACATTCAGCCATCCCGCCCCCTCGCCAAAATATTACAAAAGCTGCTTTCTTCCTCCTCCTCTTCTTCCTCTCTCCGTTTCTTTCTTCCTCTTTACTTCCTGTTTGCTTTCTGGTTCCTATAAAGAAAAATCTGCTGCATCTTACAAAGATTGAGAGGGACGAAGGTTGTGCCCTCGTGAAAGATTTGTGCTGTGAGACGAGTTAATGTTTTACGCAGAAATCAAAGTATGACAGTAGAACTCATAGATGGATAAACCGAGAGGACAAAACTAAATACTGCAGGAAGACAAACAAAAGTATTTCCTCTAAAACTTGCATTTTTCCCCTTTTACTCATCTCCTTGACCTTCCTCTCAGCGTTTAGTTGGAAAGATCAGAGGAGACGCTGCAGAGCGAGCGAGGCCCCGAGGCCCCGAGGCGTTTCAAACGCAGCTCCTGTCCTGCCCGGAAACCTTCACACCTCCAGACAGCCAATCAGGTACGTTTATCTGCGGCACAGAGGCGGACACATCACCTGACGTCCTGTACCGGCCACCGTTAACTGCTGTGGTGTCCTGATCAGCCAGTGCACTTTCTATGGGGATTTGGGGTTTGCTTCACTGCTGGTGAAATCAATACTGTTGTGGTCCATCCACTCTTTTACATGCTGCCCGCTGTATCTTCCACAAGGTGCATTCAGTTTTCTGCAGCAACATGAGCTCAAAGAAAAGTTTCTGGAAGTAAACTAGGAACTAGAAGTCCCCTCAGTGTTTTACCCGCTGCTCAGATTTCCACCGTACATATGTTTCTCAGTCACACGATACCTGCAGTCGACCTTTTTTGTTCCCACATGTAGAAACAAAATGACAATTTGTCTGGTTTTGCTCACAGCCAATCACCACGAGTGTCAGTCGAGCCCCCGAGATGCCAAATAATACTTTGTTGTACAGTTAATTAATAATTTAGAGAATGATTTGAACGCAGAGCAGTGGTGGCATTTGAGGCAAATGAACGCTCCCAGTCCCGTGACGGGCATCGAATGAAGAACTGTGGTATGTTGTTGACCTGCCGTGGCCTCCGTCCGTCCCTTCAGTCATGTGACGCCCCAAACAGGAAAAACGCCAAGCAGAAAAGTGCGAGATGAAACAAACGAGTTACCGCCGTGCGAGAGAGGTAGAAAGTGCGCGAGAGAGACCGAACTTTAGATATATTTATATTTAAGGGTGCTGGTTTGGTCATTTTTGTTTAAACGATCCCCTCATGAAGCCTATATCCATATATTCATCCATCGCTCCCTCCATTCTTGTATCCAGCCTTCCTCCTCTCACTTTTATTACCTTTGCTCTCCCCCTCTTTCTTGCCTGTATCATCTCTCCTCCCCCCTCCTCCCTCCTCCTCCCCCCATGCAGTAATAAGAGCTGAGAGGTCAGTCAGTCGACCCTCTGAGGCCGACCAGCCAACTTTAAATATTTCACACTATTTTAAATGAGCGCACATGAATCATAGATCACAGGCAGCGCTGGTGTGTGTGTGTGTGTGTGTGTGTGTGTGTGTGTGTGTGTGTGTGTGTGTGTGTGAGAGAGTGTGTGTGTGAGGAGGTGCTCCAACCTAAAGCTCCTTCTAATAACCTCTGGCTGTCCGTCTCAGTGAGGAGGTCTGATGTGGAATTCAGATCCGACAGCGTCAGTGGTTCACTGGAGGCGTACCGAGCGGCCTTTCATCATCGGCCGTGATGGACGGATGATGAAACAAAGTGTTAGAGATGAAAACTCACCGTTTTTTTTCATCTGCGCCTTCACAGGGGCTGATCTCCCTAATTCCCAACATGCACCAGAAGTCAAAACATCACAAAAATCTGTACAAGTATTTTGGAGACATGACGTGACGTTTAAGTTCCTGAAGAAAAAATCGGTCCTGTAATGTTCCTGCAGGGAGTCTGACAGTCTGTGCTGCTTAAAAGAGAATTTATATTGGATTTATTATATTTATCGATATGACTGGCGCTCCGTGTTTCATGTTGCATTGTGGGATAATTGAATCTTTTATTGTCTGTAGAGAAAGAATTCTCAGTACAGCAGAGATCTGAAGAGGGATGTGTGGATTGCAAGATGATTAACAGGATAAGAAAAAGGAAAACATATTTATTCTATGCAGAATTAGGATTTTATTTCTTTAATCGTTGTTTTTACTTACTGTTTTCTTTAGGCCTCTAGTAAAGATTGAAAAGTGATCCGTCTATAACGCACTTGGAGCACTGAAAATAAAACACAAATACAAATTGTAAAGTAGTTATGATTTTGGAGCCTAAAACCCATTTTTGACGTGTTTTATCTGCCTTTTTCAGTAGGAAGCGACCAGAGTTGCTTTATTCTTTGACCTGGTGGAGTACAAGACAACATCACAGGTTCTTCACAGATATTTCTTTGGTCGAGAGGACGAAAATACTCAATTATCTCAGGAAAAAGGCAAAAAACTGCTGTTGCAATGGACACTATAACCTACATTTGAACTTTCTGCTCCTGACATTCAGAACAGGCTCCTTACTTTAGTTTTAATGCGTTTATGGGGAATTATCCATTATTATTATTTCCATCATGGCGTGCCGCCTTCCAACATCAAGACCGATTTCAACCTAAACAAAGGGACAATCTGTTCTTCTACTTGAGTAAAGAATGTGTGAACTTTTGCCACCTTTGGTTAATAAAATAATAAAGTGATTACACATAATTTAGTAACCTAAATAAAAAAGCAGAGTTACTCTTTAAAGAATGTCAGAGCTGTTTTAAAAATTCAATCCAATATTATTATTAATTTCTGCCATGTTATTTTGTGGATTGTCAGATTTCTCAAATGAAATACAAACTTTACCCTCAAATGCCCTGCAGTGTCAGTGGCATGAATTACATTTTTGTTGTAATATCAATGAACAAACAGCCTCTTCTTTTCCTTTGTTGTCCTCCGCCTGTACCCAGGTTTTTGTTTTGTGCTCATAAAATAAACTGTCAGGCCGCTGTGACCTTTGACCTTCCTTCCACGCATGGATGTCTTCATGTCTTTATGTCTTTATGTCTTTATGTTTAAATGTTTGTTCCATTCTAGCTGTGAATTCGTCTGCAGTAATCGACCATCTCGTCGCTAACGAACGCCAGGCTGGACATTGATCCTGTCAGACATCAGCCTGAAAGATCTGAAGAATCAGTTTTAATGAACACCTCAACATGTTCAGGTCGGGTATCTTAACCTTGGAATAACTAACCAAGGTGAGTTTAGTTCACATTAAAAAAAAAAAAGTACAGCGTACAGATTAGATGTTATGTCTACACAGAATATCAGATGTATTTCGGTGCATTTACTTCATTATAAAATAGAAAAATATTTTTTTGGGGATCAAATTGTCAACAAGCCGTTACTATTAAATTGCCAGATTTTCAAATGGAGTTTGGTGTGGGAGCAGGAGCGCTGGTTAAATCCCAGTCTGTGTGAAGAAAACAGTGAGATGTGGTTGAGAGCCCCAAAATAGTGATTATTTTAGTTAATATATATAATGAAGTTCTGTTTAATCAAATTACCACAAACTAGTTGACACACAGAAAACTTTGGGCCATGCAGTTTTTCATCAGTTTACCTGGTGGGACAGCAGAGTGTTGCCCCTCTAATAGGTAACAGGTGTGCTTCATTAGGTACTTTAAGCTGTGTGTGTGTGTGTGTGTGTGTGTGTGTGTGTGTGTGTGTGAGAGAGAGAGAGAGAGAGAGAGAGAGAGAGAGAGACCATAAACAAACAGTGACATCGGCAGTAATTGAGGAATGAATGCCTTGTTTGTGATTGTAGTCTTTATGTTCAGCGTTGAGCCGCCCTGTGTTTACCTGAGCAGGTGGTCGGGTCCAGTCAGGTGAGAAGATAAAAGGCTGCAGCTTTTATCTGCGTACGTGTTCCTTTATTCCCTTTTTCATTTGTTGTTTTGTCAAACTTCCTGGGGTTTGTTTGTGTTTTTCTTCTGTTTCAGTCATAATTTTGCCAATAAACATAATTTTTTTGCATGGACTCTGGTCTACAGTGAGTTTGCTGCCATGGAGGTTCTGCAGATGAGGTGGAAGAATCGGCCTCACTGAAAAGAAAAAGAAGATATTAATACGTGAGACAGGACTTGACAGTAACTGGATTAAAACATTGTGGTGGGTTATCTTCAGCTCTCCCTGTTCTTCCTCCCACAGAGTTAAAAACACATCATCATCCTCATCCTCATCACAGGGGGCAGGAGGTGGAGCTGCAGAGACATCCAGAGGATCAACACGGGAACTACAGGCCAGTTCAAATCATTTCATCAACACCTGATTTAGATTTATGTTTACGTGTCTGGTTTCTGTGGCTACCAGTTTTACACATATTGAGTTCAGTCAGAAGTTTGTTAAAATATATGAATCATTTTATACATCGGGGAAGATGAATCCCTTTAATTTCTTGTTTTTGTTCAATGGAAAACATGAAGTTAATTTGTTACTTTTACATCAGCAGCATTTGGAAATAAAATGTATTTCTGCAGAATTTCATTAACTAATTTGCTTTAAAAGTTATTTATAATTGCTTTGGCTCAATTTACACAAAATGAACTCTATCACTGACTTTTAATTATTATAACATTCAAAATAGAATTATGATTATCAAATGATGCTTCCAAACTATAATAATTCAATTTGTCCTCAAAGATTTATTTATTTATTCACATTTGACATCAACTTTTACACATTTTTATCTGGTAAAATCATTCATGATATGATCATATTCATACGTTCACAAATATATGGCGTATGTTTTTACCGAACTGAAGCACCAGCCGGGTGGAGCTTACCTGTGCTCCTGTGTTTTCCTCTGTGCGTCATTAACTCCACCCATCTGCTACGCTCAGCAGCTCGAAACAAACTCACTCCGTCAGTGACGATCAGCTGATGATGATTTTGTCTTTTCAGGGGGAACTGAAGCTGATTCCCACCAACAGAAAACTGCTTCAGGGATGAAACTGAATCTTGAGCTTCTTCACGTTGGTTTGACAGAATCATTTTCATTCAAGGTCACCTTACTGGCTTTCTTTGGGGCATCTCTACTCTCACGTCTTTCTGCAAATGGAAGTTGCTCTTTGAACTGATTCAGTTCTTTGCTGAAGCGAAGATTCAGTGAATCGATTAGTTGATCTGTAGAAGTTTTATATCACAGTTGAATATCTTTTGGTTTCGGACGGTTTCTTGTGAAATACTGGATTTGTTCGTCTCTTTAAAGCCTCTTAAAGGAATTGTTCTTTCTTTATTTCCATGCGAGAGATGAGTGATTAATGGTTTTCTTGGCTTCACCAGTTGTTATCAGGCTGAAGTGATCCTGCTAATTCTCATCCACTTTGAGGACTGATTCGTTAGTCTTGGACAAACTTACCTTGAATAACAGTGTGCCTGTATCTTGAAATAAAGGCAACACGAGTAGAAGGTTGAAACCATGATGAGCTCTCATCTGATTGGATAGGTGAACAAACGAGATGTAACTTGTTAATTAGTGCTCGTAAGAGATGTTGTTTGGTGTATTTTTGAACAGAGCTGATCACGTCCTGACTCCAGCTCTGTACTTAAAAAGTTGGCTTCAGATCACATTTCTTTATAACATTAAATATTCATGACTAAATAAGTAACAATTAACATAATTTACACAACTAAATTAGTTAAAACTCCCTCCAAAATGATCCGATCACAAACGCTCGACAGCCGCTCCGGGAGGGGAAACTAAACGTTTAGGAAAGGTCGACGCTCCTCTCAGGTTTTGGGAAAATCAATCTTAAAAAGTTTTGTAGTCCGACACAGTTGGTCTGTTCAAGAGACGTAATTTTACCCTTTTTAACGTCACATCGCTGCGATCTCAGCAGCTTCTCACGATCAAACATCCTCTTTGATTTGGGTTGTCAGTGTCTTTCCAATAAAACAGCCGATAAATCCAGGCGATAGTTCAGGACTTTATCAACGGTCGGTTGATCGTGTCGTAATGTGTGCGGCCGGCTTTTGTTTTGTAATTTCTTCATAATTCTCTGACGACTGAGGCCTTTTAGTTTTTGACCTTTTTAGAAATCTGACAAAAACAAAACACAGGCTAAAGGTCAGCTTGTTCGCTTTCTGGAACTTTCCGCCTCACCTCACCGTCTTCCTCAGGAGTTTTCTCTCAACGCAAAGTTTAGAAAGCGAGTAAATGGACATTAAGTCAAGGAAAGAAGTTTATTACTAATTACAGGTCAACTGCTGTGGACGGAGTTCACTCCAGTATAGAAAACTACAGAGTTTTTAGTGCAACATTGAACGCAGACAATAAACATTTCACAATAAAGTTTCTCATGAGCCCCGACATTTTTAATCTTCTGTGCACAAAAACATTTTTTTTACACATGAAACACTTTCACATTCTATGTGAACACGACAATCATTTATGTACAAGTTGTTATCTCAGGCGCAACTTATAAAAATCTTTCTGGGCTCCAAACTTTCAAGTAATAAATGAACAAAATGGAGCTTTTCTTTAAAAGTAAACTTCTCCTAATTAGTGCTAAATGACACGGTTTGGGTTCGATCAGACCTCCTGCTGATCTGCTCGTTGTGTTATTACTTTCTGAGACTTCTTCAGGTCATCAGCTCGACTCTGGAGGCTTTTAAAGTTCTGTCGTCTCATCGCCACCATCCTGCAGCAGCGTGTCACACGTACAAACTCAAATAAACCTGCAGATTTAACACACAATTTCACTTTTATCAACTAATCCTCAACATGATTATGAGTCCCAGCCCACATTATTTACCAGTAAACGTTTCCTTCATGACGAAACACTCGCCTCTCCTGAGTGTCTCTGTCTTCTTCCACAGATTTAAGTCTTAATCCATCACACATGTAAGCAGCATGTCTTTGTCTGTAAACCTGTTTGCCATCCCTCCTCCTCTAGTTGAAGCAAGCTGAAGGCGAAGCTTATAGGCGCAGTCTGTGGTTTTCCTCCATCCCAGCAGAGCGTATTGCACAATCATCACGTAAAGCAGCTGCAGATCTCTGGAAGTCCTCGTTCGTCAGGTCGGGGCGGCGCTCGCCGGCAGTTCTCTGGAGCCTGGACGTGATGAGGGAAGGCAACAAAGTGACAACTCTTTTTTTCTTCTTTTCTTTCAGCTTTTCCGGGAGCTTTGAGAGTCGGGAGGAACCCTGCGTCCTCTCCTGCACTTCAGGCCGTCGAACACCAGGTGGCGGCGTTTCCTGGCCATCAGCTGGAGCTGCCGCCCTGCTGCAGAGTCGAGGCTGAGACACACAAGAGACACGTCAAGGTCCAGAAACCAACTTAGAACATAAACCATTTAGAACTGATCACCTGTCAGCAGGTCCGACAACAGAACAACACATTGAATGAGTCCTACTGACTGAAGTATTGAGTGTGTGTGTGAGAGATATATGAATGATGGGGGTGTAACTGTAGGTCAGTTAAACAGAAGAAGTGATTAAAACCTCCAACATTCAACAAGGAAACTTTTCTTTGGAAACTTGTTACACCCCCACTGGACGACTGTGTGACAGTATTTATGAACTTCTCATCAGAACATAAGAGATCTGTAACGTTTGCTTCAGCATCTCTCACTCCGGCAGTATGCATGTACATTCCTAAATCTGGCCTCCGAGTGTTGATCTCAACGTGCACCAGACTGATGTGTTATCTTCAAAATTTACATTTTCTGTATGCATGGACGTGTGAACCTCATATCCTACATGTTGATCTTTTTTTGGTTTGTGTAATTAGTTCCAGACTGAAATAAATTCCAACATTCTTTTATTGTTTGTGTTGTAATATTAGGATTAATATGGATTGTATCTGTTGACACGGTAACAACTGAAGGGATCCAAATAAACTATTTCTAACTGTTTGTCCTGTGTGTGTGTGTGTGTGTGTGTGTGTGTGTGTGTGTGTGTGTGTGTGTGTGTGTGTGTGTTCGTACCGGTCAAGTCTCTGAAGCGTCTCTTAGCCTCGGCTCTCTCCTCAGAGTCGAAATACCAAACTGTGATGGCGTACCTGAGACAGAAACACTGACGTTATGACAGCTCTGACTTCAGTGTTAAACAGCTTTTAAACCGCCTGTACTTTCACAACAACATGTGCTTCCTCTTTAGAAAAATCTAACCTTACTGATTCTAAACGGTCAGGACATTAGTGGCTTTCTGCTGATGGAAGAGACACATGTACACAAACATATCCGCCTCAGAATAAGATGCTGTTTATTCATTCATTCAACTGACATGTTAAAAACCTTTTAATGTTATTCCACATTCACTCCAGCAGGTGGCGCCAGATATCTGAGGAGGAAGTTTCCAAACACTTGCTGTATTATTTTAATATTAAAGTTATATTAAGATTTTATTACATGTGTTAAAATCAGATTTTGCACCTAAAAATCAATCTGTTAAACTAATAAGAACGAATATTTAGAATACTTTCTGGGGAAATAATTCATAATAATTATTGTTTCTAAACTAAGATGGCTGATGTAAACAAACTTTTAACATGAATTACTAAACGTCCCAGTTGAGCTTTTTACTTTATTTTAATCTGACAGCTGGAACAAGTTAAAAACCTCCTGAAATTAGATTTAGTGAAACAGTTTATGGAATACTTTTTACCCTGTTTTTCTTCAACTAAGATGAAGATCTCAAGGCTGTTTTTAAAAACTTACGTACTGTAAAAAACAAGTTCTTATTTTAAAGAATAATGATCATTTTATAATCAATATCAGTATCCAAGTCCTCTGAGGGTAAACTAATCAATCAATCAATCATCCCATGTGGGAGATGAAAACAGTTTGATGAAGTGCTAAAAAAAAAAAACTAAAGATGATACCAAATGAAAAGACTTTGAAGAGAACAGCAGGAGCTGAACAAATCTCCAGTGACCAGTGGATGATTGATTGATTGATTGATTGCTTGCTTGCTTGCTTGCTTGCTTGGTTACCTGGTGGCATAGGAGGGCTGCACCTCATGCGGGTTCCTGCGGTCGGACCAGAAGAAGAGCAGCCGGTCGAACAGCGGCTTGATGTCGGCCACGTAGGGTTTCCCCTCCGGAAAGATCCTGAGGACGCCGCCGTGCTCCTGATCAATAACAAGGACACATCGATGAGCTGATCGGAACGTTATCGTTGGTTATCAATGTCAATAAGGTGAGTAATCAGGACGCGGTCCCTGAACGCACCTTGGCGTTCCAGTCCTTGTTGAGGTAGTAGATGCAGGTGATGCGGCGCCCGTCGCAGTTTGGGTTGTCCACGTGTTTGACGTAACCGGCCCCGTTTCCTGGGTAACACGCCACCATGGCCTGGAGACACAGAGACGACACAGTTACAGGTGTTTACAGTATTCAGTACTGCAGTACGAATACACATGGCTAATACACACTGTAAATACTGTGTTACAGTAAAAGTACTAATACAAGGAGGATACAGGAGGAGTCACATCACTAGAGCTGCACACTGTCCCATATACCAGTTTGTATCAATGGCAGGGAAACTTAATCAAATTCTGTCAACAACAACAAACAAACAACAAACAAAAACAACAAAAACGACAGTATAAACAAAAACAACAACGACAACAACAAAAACTACACTATAAACAAAAATGACATGAAAACAACAAAACAGAAAAACAACAAAAAACGACACTATAAACAACAAAGATGACAAAAACAATAAAAAGTGATACTATAAACAAAAAACAGAAAAAACAACAAGAAGAGACAATATAAACAACAAAATCGACAAAAACAACAAAAAACAACAAAAAATGACACTATAAACAAAAAACGACACTATAAACAACAAAAACGACAGAAAACAAAGTACAACAAAAAACGACAAAAAAAACAAAAAACGATGCTATACACAACAAAAAACAAAAGAACAAAAAACGACGAAGAAGAAAAACGACAAAAGACAACAAAAACAACACTATTAACAACAAAAACGACAGAAAAACAACAAAAACGACACTGTAAACAACAAAAACGACAAAAAACGACAAAAATGACACTATAAACAACAAAAACGACAGAAAACAACAAAAACGACACTATAAACAACAAAAACGACAGAAAACAAAAAATGACACTAAACAACAAAAACGACAGAAAAACAACAAAATACAACAAAAAACGACACTGTAAACAACAAAAACGACAGAAAAACAACAAAAATGCCACTATAAACAAAAGAAAAGACAACAAAAGACAGAAAACAACGTAGAACGACACTATGAACAACAAAAACAACACTATTAACAACAAAATCGACAGAAAAACAACAAATGACAACAGAAAAACAACAAATGACAACAGAAAAACAACAACAAAAACGTCACTAAACAAAAAACAACAAAAGACAACAACAAAACAAAAAACAACACTATAAACAACAAAATACAACAAAAAACGACACTATAAACAACAAAAATGACAAAAAAACAACAAAATACAACAAATAACGACAAAAAACAAAAAACGACACTATAAACAACAAAAACGACAGAAAACGACACTATAAACAAAAGAAAAGACAACAAAAACGACAAAAAACGACAGAAAACAACGTAGAACGACACTATGAACAACAAAAATGACAGAAAAGAACAAAAAACACTATAAACAAAAACAACATAAACGATACTAAAAACGACAACAAAAATGACACAATAAGCAATAAAAATGATAAAAACAACAAAAATCCCAACAATAACGACAAAAAACAACAAAAGTGACACTATAAACAACAAAAACATCACTAAAAATGACAAAAACGACAAAAAACAACAAAAATGACACTATAAACAAAAAAACAACAAAAGCGACAAAAACTATGTG
The DNA here is from genome assembly GCA_031216445.1 of Lateolabrax maculatus. Lineage (NCBI taxonomy): Eukaryota > Metazoa > Chordata > Actinopteri > Acropomatiformes > Lateolabracidae > Lateolabrax > Lateolabrax maculatus. The sequence goes on from CM062205.1 coordinate 24,508,963, forward strand.
ACGTAAAAGTACTAATACATGCGACAAATACTCTGTGACGGTAAAAGTACTAATACACGCGACAAAAACATTACATTGATGGTTATTATTTTTATTTATTTATAAATATTAATTTGTACTGAACTGATTAAAACATTTCTGAACAGTGCTGTATTTACAGCAGAAGAAAAATAAAGAAGAAGAAGAAGAAGAAGAAGAACAAGAACAAGAAAAAGAAGAAGAAAATGACGAAAAGCTGTGACTAATTTTCTGTTGACACCTGAATTAACTTTCAAAATAAAAGCTGATGTGTTGAAGATAAGTTATGATGACAGACGTGATTACAGAAACTTGTGTGTACATGTGTGTGTGTGTGTGTCTGTGTGTGTCTACGGGTGTGTGTGGTTATTTGCCAATACTTCTTGGGTAAATCAGGGGTGTGTTTTGTGGTTTTGTGTCTACGGCTTCAGTTGCACGTACACAAATTGCATACACCCCTGTTCATGTACGCATGCCTGTGTGTGTGTGTGTGTGTGTGTGTGCCTGTGTGTGTGTGTGTGTGTGTGTGTGTGTGTGTGTGTGTTGCAGCAGAGATAAGAGCAGTCGAAGCCTTAATGACTCTGCGACAGTTTAAAGACTCCTTCTGTCAATCAGAGTGTAGCCCCGCCCTACACGATGATTGACAGCTCTTCTCAACAACAACTAGATCACCAGTTTAATTAAATCAGTTTGTTTTTTCCGGTGCTCTTAAAGTTTGTTTACATCAGTGCTGCTTGTAAACGCTGCAGGAAAACCGGCCTTCAGGAGGGAAGAATAGGAAAATATCTGAAGTTTACGATCTTGAAGATGCTAATATTTAATTAATTTATATTAATATTTAATCAAGAAGAAAAATATATTTCTTTAAAAATAAAATATACTTGAGCGTAAAGTTCAATCTTGACCTGGGAAACAAAAAAAGTCCACTTACTCTCCTTTCAGGAGCTTTCGCCCACAGCTCATGGCCTTCCTCAGTGGACTGTTGACTTCATGCAATGAAGAAGACCAGGAGATGCTGTCGAAAGCTCGGAAAAAAGCTTGTAAGTGGACCTTCATTTAAAAATTTTTGTCACAAAAGTTGGAAATAAAAAGTATTTATGCCATAAAACAGTTTTAAACTTTTCATGTCAAACAAACAATCTATGTGAGTTTATTAAATCATTAACTTATTTTATCATTTAATGATTGAATATCCATTTATTTATTTATTAAACTCAACTTTTAAAGGCCACAGGAAGAAACAAAATGCTAAGGAAGTGGAAATTAGACAAACTGCATCATTGGATATTGATTTACATTGTTTGTATGCAAAACATTTCTTGGATGTTCGTTATCACAAACATTTCTACTATAAAAATCATGTGAACCCTTTTTTTTATCCTGTGTTTGGGTATTTGTGCTGCAGGAGGTTTTTTTTACACTTTTATTTTGTATTTATTCTATTTCTTTTATTAAATATTTGAATTGAAAAGCAGTCGACCTGCTCGGTTCGACTCTTCGACTATTTCTTTGCTTGTTTTTGTTTTTTTCTCTTTGTCTTTTAAATGCTCTTTAAGTGTTTTCTTGATGTTTTGTTTCCAGTGTTTTCTGTGTCTTGTGTCTGCACGCTGCTGTAGAAATAAACCTACAGAGGAGTCTATAAAACTGCACAGTAAAAGTCCTGCAGGGTTTTCATTCATGTTTTTGTAAAGTGGAAACAGTTTTCCAGACGGGCCGGCAGGGGGCCGGCGGGGGGGGTTTCCCTGCGTCCCCTCCCTGCGGGGCCGCGACCCTTCGACCCGAGCAGGAAGCGGCTGATAAGAGCTGCTGACGATCATCAGACATGAAACTCTGTGTCAAAGTCAACAAAAGACTCAAACTGTGGATTTCCTTCCAGGAAAAACAAACTGCTGAGCCTCCGACACGCCACCTCTGTGGGGTCACTGCAGGTCACGAAGCTTTCTTTATGCCTTCATTCGATCAGTTATTGGCCGTTATTACCTGTCTCAGGTGTTTGTGACCTTCATCAGGCTTTAAACTCACTAAATGTGACAGAAACAATTAACTTTTACTTTACCATCAAAACTTCTAAACTTAGAAAATCTTTCATTTAATTTTTTAAATCGTATCAACATTTAAACATCTTAAATGTTTAAGATGGTTACAGAATCAGGTTTTCTAATATTTCCATTTTCCAATAATCAGAATAATGAATGAGATGAATATCCTCAGTAAATTAACCAAAAACATTTTTAAAAAACTAAAACAAAGTGCAGCAGCATTGAAAGACTTAGAGTTATTGATCTATAGACATTTCAAGCTGTGTTTTATTTTTTTCTAATTTTTCTAACTTCTTTTTACTAAATCTACCATAAATAACATAATAAGTTTTGGCCCCCAAAGGATGCAAAATCTTCTTTATACAGATTGTATGAGATGGAGGATGAGACCTTGTGTGGTTGTTGTTTTGGTTGTTAAACTCTTGAGTTTAACAATAAAACCTGATATGTGGCAGTAAATTCACCAAGTTATGACATGAATCATCTTGTTAAGCAGCAGAAAAACTTCGACTTCGACGAAAACAGAAAACGCTGTTTTATTTTAGCAGGATTTGTTCGTCTAATAAAAACAAAAGGGAAGAATATCCTTCGTTAAAAAAAGACACGTCCACTAACAAAACCTCTGCAAAACAAGCGGCCAACAACAACAACGTACACAAACCTGACTGACGTCAGTGTCGTCCACCTGACCCCGATGTTCACACACAGATCGCACGCAACCCCTCATCTCACGCTTTTACTGTGACGCACGTTGAACCTGATTACGGCTTCTACGTGTGTTCATGGAAGCTCAAAACTACACAAAACCACAACACATTTACAAACTTCACCGATCACCTGCAACCATTTCATCGACCACATCCCCTTTTCTCTGCAGGGCTTTTATTGTGAAACCCCCTCTTATTGTGAAACTCGAGCGTGCGAGGACCTCCTGCTCCTCTGCACGCCCCATAAAATCTCACACACCGTTTGCTTTTTTTTTCTTTATGATCATAAACACACGCACCACTTCATACAGGAAGGTCACGGTGCAGATTAACCCTCATCAAACACACGGGTCCCTGAATGCAACATCAACACACCTTCGGTTTCCTAACTGACGTCAGCGTTTACAACCTGACGTCTGTTTACACACACATCGCATGCAACCACTCTCTCCCATCCCTCTCTATTGCTGTATATGTGAAGGGGGAGGGTTGACGGGTGAGACGGGGGAGTCGAGCCCCCCCCCCCAGTGTGCACGCAAGGGACTCCAGAGCTGCACGTAGCGTCGGGTCTCCAATGACGACAAACCCCCAGCTGATAAAGAGTAGCTGAACTGCTCTGAAACCACAGAAGGGAAGCAGCATATCACGCAAGATTGTTTACACACACACACCATCATCATCATCATCATCATCATCATCATCATCATCAGCTGCTGTAGTGAAAATATATGGAGAAAAACAGGAGGGCCAGACGGAGAGGAAATAATAAAAAAAAAAAACGTTCACAACAAAACGCCTCCAAGAGCTTTAACTTTATCTTATCTTTCTAGGAAAGGGAGAGAAGGAGGGAGAGGAGGAGGAAGGAGAGGAGGATTTTGGGAGTGTGTCTGTGCAGTTGTTTGGCAGGTTTCCAGCCTGCTGACGGGTTAATGACAGAGCTACGTGAGGAGCGTGAGGCGGCTGCATTACACTGCTGATACAAACATATGAGAATATATAAAGTCCGACACAAACAGGCTGAAACTGACCGTTAAAATGTGCTGCTGATGATGAATAAAATGTCATAAAAGAGTGAAAAATGCTCACGGTGAAGCCTTCAAATGTCTTGTTTTGCTTGACCAAACAGTCCAGAGTCAGAAAACATCAGTTCACTGTCACACAGGAGGAGGAAAAGCAGCAAAATCCTCACAAACGAGAGTGATGATGGGTTTGTTTATTTCTTCCTCTGTTTCTTTGTGTTCATTGATCTACTTTTTAAAAGATGTATTTACTGACTAATGGACTAATCGTTTCATATTGATAAAGTCCTTTCCTTGTTGAAGTTCAACCTTCTTCTTCAGTCTGTAAATTACTTAATACAGTAACCAAGAACTGTTTGGACACACGTGAGTCATTCAAACATCACAACCTACATGACTGTTAAAGAGCAGTGAGCCAGATTTCTACAGTTTTACAGCTGGAAGAATCCTCCAAAGCTCTTTAGGCATCAAACGGTCAGGACAGAGTATCTGTGTATCTGCTCTTCTTTGATGAGAAAGTTCCTGATTTAAATAAAAAAGTTTAAAAGAAAGTTTTAAACGACTGCTTGACATTGAACATCTGAGAACTTTGAGGAATATTAACGTTTTTTCCTACAAATGTAACAGAAACTAAAGATTAACGATCATTTCTCTCGTAGAAAAAGAAACGTGTTTGAGCTGCCTGAGGACGGATTTTAGTACTTTAATATAGTTTTGAGAAACTGTCTCATGTGTATGTAAAAATATCATCAAACTTGGGGAAACGTGGCTGTCACCTGAACGCCTCGTGACAAACGTGTTGTGTTGCTGTTTATTCAAAGTTTTCACTTTTCTCCAAACAAAGACTGGAAGACAAAAACGTCTCATCCTGCTGATCTCTGAGCTGTTTATCCTCCTGCAGCGTCTCCAGATACCTGCACGTGTGTGTGTCTTTCTGTACAACTATCTTTGTGAGAACCAGTTTTAGACCATGGGAGTGAGGACATGTTTGGAAAGTGAGTGATTTTGGGTTTCTGAGATCCCTTCGACGGGCTGTTTGAGGGGTCAGACTTGGTTTTAAGGTACAGTTAGAATTAGGTTTAGGTTCAGGTCAGGGTAAGGGGCTGGGGAATGCATTATGTCAATGAATGTCCTCACAAGTATAGCTGTACAAAAAATGTGTGTGTGTGTGTGTGTGTGTGTGTGTGTGTGTGTGTGTGTGTGTTTATACTGTATATTCCTATTGTGACTGGGTTGACCTGTTTTCTTAAGAAGTTCCATCTGATAACACAGACACATTTGTGATAAGGGCTCACTGTGCACTGTTGCTCGTGAAGACAGGGCTGGGAGTGTGAGCGTGTGTGTGTGTGTGTGTGTGTGTGTGTGTAGAAAGGATACTGTAAATCAGTGGGTGTGTGTACGTTACTGTGTGCTGAGGAGGAGCGAGGGAGTGAATAATTGAGTGTGTACGTGAGAATGTTCACTGCTACGTCTGCAGAGGAGGAAGCAGAAAAATGACCAAAACCACACTGTGAAAATACTCAAATTCTACTTCCATTAAAGTCCGCTCATGTGGAGACACAAAGTTTCCCTTCAGGTTAACTCCTGCAGGAGCTCCTGGGAAAAGGCTGCAGATTTTAAAGGAGTATTCCCGGTAAATAGCCGGATATAAGTTCCCCATGTTGAGCCCTGTTCTCGTCAACACGTCCGCCTGTGTGATTCAGCAGCACGCCTCAGCGGCAGAGGGCACCCAGAGGCACCCAGGGGCCCCCTGAACTGCTCCAGTAAATTTCCTGTCCTTCCTGAGGCGTGTTCTGGTTTCTGAAGCCTTGGCTCAGGGCCCAGAGTGGATCGCTGGCCTGCCGCCATGAGGCCCCACACACTGAGAGAACAAACATGTTGGGGCTTTCCAGTAACATGTTTCCGTATGACACGGATGAGCTCGCTGCACAACAGTCCCTCTCATTAACACCACCCCATGAACATGGTCACCGTCACGTGCTGCTGACTCCGTAGCTGTTTAACACCACGTAATGGTGGCGATTCTTTCAGGCCGCAATGAGCCTGGTGATATTTAGAAGGGAGGCGCTGAGGAGGAAAGTCATCTGTCATGAGATGAGCTGCTAGAAGAGTAAAAAACGTGGAATTAAAAAGGGTTTCTGTAATGAAAAGCTGGGGAAATGTGATGCTGGGCTGCTAACACCTGTCTCCAGGGCTCGCCGTCACAGGGCGTTTAAGGCCCTGACCACTGAGGAGAGCCTTTCCATGGACACGCTACACCACAGAGTGAGTGACAGCATGTCAACAGTTACTGCGAGGAGAACAGCACAGACGCTGAACCAGAAATCAAAAGCTGCGCTTCAAGTATCTGCAGCGGGACGTCCGTGAACCCGGCGCATCCAGCGTAAACCCACCTTTACAGGTGTCATGAGGCCTCACCTATGACACTCCTGCCTCACACATGTGAGGGCGGGACAAATCATGTTTGTTGTTTTATAAGTGCATGAGGTCCAGTGACATCTCATGATTCACAGTAATGTTCTGACAAATGTCTCAAAAAAAGCAGGATTTTTTTTATTTATTATTATTTCATGTCAACACAAAAATTATAAAACAGAATCTGGAGAAACAAAACAAACCCAGGAAATATTCACACCAAGAATCCATCCATCAGCTGTAGATTCAGACTAAAGTAATCAGCTGCCTTCATCTGCTGTACTTTAGACTTCTGTTCATCTTTATATTTGCTTAATTATCACAGATTTCTGTGTTTAGTAACTTTTGTCTGATGAGTCTTATTTGATATTTTTCCGGCTGTAAGCAGAAAGTAAGAACTTCATTGTTTTCTGTCTCCAAATAAACATTAAATCAGAACGAGCAGCTTCATTTAAACATCCAAACTTCATGAAATCATAAGTTTGTTTCTCTGGACTTTGTATTTTCTACACCTTGATTTCCAGACTCGAACCTCTTACCTTGGACCTCTCCCGGATCGCCATGCTCCCGAGCCGGCTGGCGCACACGGTGATCAGCTTATCGATCAGGTTGAGCAGGAAGCTGACCGCCTCGCAGCCGCGCTCCGACCCGCTCACCCAGGCGATCTTGTCCCCGCGGATGCTCCTCCGGTGGATGCCCGGGACGGAGCCGGCCAGCCGGCCGTCCTGCAGCACTCCGGAGCGGTGCATCTCCTTCACCTGCTCCAGCACGGCGTCCCCGGCCAACTCCCCGAGCAGCCCGTCCACGTAGCAGAAGCCGTGATCCAGCAGGGCCGGGACGAGCCGGTCCAGCGCCAGACGCTCCAGGTCCGGGTCCGACAGGTGCTCCATGAGAGGCATTTCACCGGCTGTTAAATCTCAGTGGGACCACAGGTGATGGTGCGTTCAGGTGCTTCTCACTGTCAGCTGTGCAGGACTCGTACAGAGACTCTGGTGTTTGCCTGCGAGTCTCAGCTCATGTTAACTCTCTGCTCTTATGGAGCCCGGAACAGTCAATCCGCAGGTGTGCAAACACTCCATTTCCGGGGTTGTCGATTTCAAAATAAACTCAATGAAACTCTCCGCACATGTTCAGGCACAGATTGACCTTCAGCAGTTCCTAAAGCACATCAATATCCATATTAAACGATAATTAACTGTATATTTATACTTTGCTTTACCACAACTAAAGAGAACTAATGAAAGAGAAATAAAGAAATAAAATAAGCTCTCCAAAAACCCATGCTTGCTTATATGTGAGTTGAGAGTTTTTATTTTTTGTTAAATTATTAATAATTCAGAAGCATCCTATTTAGGTCTACAGTCAGATAATCGATTAGTCGACCAACAGAAAATATATCAACCCATAATAGCGGCTTCTCATTCCAGCTTTTCTGCTTTTCTCTCTTTTCGTATCATTTTAATTTAAACACCTTTGGACTGTTGGTGGATAAAACACTGTGAGGCTCTGGATCTGTAATCTCACTGTTTAAACTAAACAATGATTAAAAGACCAACTGATGATGAGAATAACTGTAAGGGACATCTGCTGTTCATTAATAAAACGGTTCTCACCATCCAACTTAGAGGCACATCAGCGACATGGGCGAGGCGGGCCTTTATTTTGAAAGTACTCTTCCGGCCACATCAGTGGAGGCTGAGTGGGAGGAAAGTGAGACGTGCAGGGTGAGATGTTCACTATGAGAGGGAGGACGATCACTGACCCACTTCTCCTGTAGTACTATCACTATGATTATTATTATTATTATTATTATTATTATTATTATTATTATTATTATTATTATAATAATATTTAACTTGTTTTCAGGGGAAACAGCAGGAAATGTCCCTGACCGATAATCTACAATAACAACCATAAAGTGATCACAGGTTGAGAATATTGATCTTATTAATAATCAATAAGTATTAAAAAGTATTTATTGATCCTGTAAACAGTCGCAGGTCTCTCCTCTCTGGTGCGTGCCCGCGCGCTGGGCGCGCCCGCCGCCATTGCGGACTCCGCGAGCCGCATGTAGCCCTCGCGCTCCTCCCTGCTGTCCGCGAGGAAGTGAACAGTGACCGTGAACTTTAGCACGCGCCCGGAGAGCAGCTGATGAGCGCGGGCAGCAAACACGGGATCATTATAATCATTATTATAATATAATATAATATAATCATTATAATCATTATTATAATATAATATAATATAATCATTATAATCATTATTATAATATAATATAATATAATCATTATAATCATTATCATGATCACAACGGGGTCTCACACACACACACTATATCATTATATATAAGTACATTTTAGTACAGATTTGAGGTACTTGTACTTTACTTTCTCTTACACCATCTCAGAGTAAATATTGTTTTTACTTCTCTACATGTATTATTATTTACAGTGTGTATTAGTACTGTTGCTGTAACAGTATTTACTGTGTGTATTAGTACTGTTGCTGTAACAGTATTCACAGTGTGTATTAGTACTGTTGCTGTAACAGTATTCAGTGTGTATTAGTACTGTTGCTGTAACAGTATTTACAGTGTGTATTAGTACTGTTGCTGTAACAGTATTTACAGTGTGTATTAGTACTGTTGCTGTAACAGTATTCACAGTGTGTATTAGTACTGTTGCTGTAACAGTATTTACAGTGTGTATTAGTACTGTTGCTGTAACAGTATTCACAGTGTGTATTAGTACTGTTGCTGTAACAGTATTCACAGTGTGTATTAGTACTGTTGCTGTAACAGTATTTACAGTGTGTATTAGTACTGTTGCTGTAACAGTATTCACAGTGTGTATTAGTACTGTTGCTGTAACAGTATTTACAGTGTGTATTAGTACTGTTGCTGTAACAGTATTTACAGTGTGTATTAGTACTGTTGCTGTAACAGTATTCACAGTGTGTATTAGTACTGTTGCTGTAACAGTATTCACAGTGTGTATTAGTACTGTTGCTGTACCAGTAGTTACAGCAGTAAAGGACCTGAACACTTCCTCTGCAGCTGAACTACCTCTTGTTGTTCTCTCTTTGACTCTGTTGGATTTTTGTCTGCTGTCAGGAACAGAAACCTTCATGTTTGACTTTAAATTATAGATTAACTCCTTTAATGTACATTCAGCCCAGATGTTATGGAAATATCAAGGAACATATACTGTGACGAAGCTTCCCCTCCCTCTTGTAAAAACTGAAATAGTCCTCTGAGGCCTGCTCGCTGCTCGCTGCATCTGGCAGACTGTTAACTTTGGATGATGCTGGATATTTACAGAGTTTTCCAAACACGGTTTTAATGATAATTCAAATTTAAACAGTAATACTAACCGTCAGGAATGTTACCGCGGTTTATTATTAAACCTGTAACTCTGTGTCTGACAGTAAAGTTGAACTGATTTGCATGTAACTGTATGACGTTAACTCTTGAGACTCTATCAGACCTACATGATGTTCACACTGCAGCACTGTCCCATCAAATGGAAATATTCTCCATGTGTTGTGCTTTATTTTACACAAATTTGCCCAAATTCAGCCCGACATATTTGGTATCTTTGGAATCTCTTCTAGAAACTAAAATAAAGTTGAATATTTGTCTACATCTTGAAAAACAAAAACACATCAAATCCGACGTAGTTCAACAAAGAAAAACTCCACTCCAAGGTCCATTTCCTGGCTTCTTCCAGAGCTTTCGACCACAGCTGATGCTCTGCCTCAGGGGAGTGTAATGACTCAGTATAATGAGTCTGAGGAAGACTCTGAGAAGAGGCTTAAAGCTCCAGAACAAGAAAAGTAAGTGGACCTTTTTATTTTTGGTCAAAACTTTAAAAGTTCAGCATCAAGGAGAAAATATAAATAAAAAAAGAAAAAGGTTTTTATGGAACTGAAATGTTTTTATGTATTATTTTTATATAGTCAATTCATCTTTTTATATTAACAACAGGATTGGTAATCAATTTACTGTCCTTTAAAAAGTATTTTTTCAAGCTGAAATGCCAAAGCTTCTCAAATGTGAAAGTTTGCTTCTTTTCTATTCTAAGGTATTTTACAGAATAATCAAATAAAAATAAAAATGACAGATTTTAATGGATAAAAAAGTACAGCCCTACTGTGGTTGTTACTGCAAATATTACTGTCTGCCTGTGTATCAGTCACACTCTCTCACTAACCTCGCCTGTTGCATTCAAGGACATCTGGAAAAGAAACAACCCCTATATCTGATTACAGAACACCTAATACGGAAGGTGTGTATCAGTCATTATGTTGATGCAGGCGGTGCTAGGTGTCACGTCGTGCCCCGTCACTGCCGCCACCCACCGCTCGCCCCCCAGAGCTTCCTTTCTGAGGAATGTGAGGATACGTGAGGCTCCACACGGCCACCAGCTTCCTGCTGTCAGATGAAACAGTGACGGGGTGAAAGAAGCCGTGCCAGCTCTGCCAGAGGGCCTGGTGTTAATCAGGATCATGACACCCGCCGGGGCCCCGCCATCGATCTGGATCTGCAGTAAACCAGTCTCAGTGTAAACAGTGGGACTTTTTTCTCAGAAGTAGCAGTGATACAGAGAGCAGGAGGTCAGAGTGCCGGAGGGATGAAGCTATTTTGGTCGGTTCAGCTTGTTTCTGTTGCAGGACGTCAGCCTGGATGGACAGTGCAGCTCCGCAACACTGTCACCTAAAAATACATTCGTATACTCCTGATTTAAAAGAAAGATAATGCTGCTCGCATCCAGCTGCCATCAACACAATAAGGACATGTTTTAAAGAACGTATCTGCAAAACGTTCTGTTGTTTTACAGCAACTCACAACAACTTCTGTTTTCATGGTTCTGTTCAGGCAACTCTTGGGTAAAGCTGCACTAATCAATACTTTACATCATAGGTGTCAAACTCTGGCCCGCGGGCCAATTTTGGCCCGCAGTGTAATTATATTTGGCCCGCGAAACAATACCAAATGATTACTATAGCTGGCCCGCCGGTATTGGTATTATATGGCGCACATATCGCAAAAAACTACAAATCCCAGAATGCTCTGCTGGTGTTTTGGCGCATCAATCACAACAGGACTCTCCTCTGTTGACAGTTGTCATAGGGACCTCCAGCTGCTACCGGCACCCTGACCCTTCCTAAAAATGTCAAAAAGAAATGCAGAAAACAGGAGCTTTCTGGACAGGTGGGAAGCAGAATATATGTTTACTTATATAAAAGACAGACCTGTTTGTCTTGTATGTGGAGCCAATGTGGCTGTAACGAAGGAGTACAACATTAGACGACACTACGAAACGAAACACCGAGACAAGTACAATGACCTGGACATGACTCAAAAACGCCAGAAATTAGAGGAGATGAAAAGAAATTTGGTTTCACAACAGACTATGTTTAAAAAAGCGACATCACAAAGTGAGGCTGCTGTAAAGGCCAGTTTTGTTGTGGCAGCGGAGATCGCTAAATCCTCAGAGCCTGAGCCCAGACATTGACTTACTAGCGTCCAAGAAGAGATGCCAGGTATCTGGCTGGGACGAGTAGATCAGTGTGTAGCAAACTGAGCTATAATATGTATATAGTTTCCTTTATGCACTTTTTCTTGCTACTCCAAGACATGGGTTTGAATGGTTTCACGTTCATTGAAGGATATTATTACTAGTTAATTGTATTATTATTGTTATTGTTATTGTTATATTTAAAATGTATTATTAGCCTGTGGAAAAAGGTTATTGTTGAAATTTGAACCAGAAGACTGCAAACAAAAAAAGAGTCATGCGATTTTTATTTAAATTTTATTTAAGAAATGAATGCCATTGATGTATTTTTTTTATTTGAAATTCGATTTTGCATGTGTGCAATATTAAGTTATATATATATATTAAACTTTGCTTGTTCCTTATTCAGTGTTTAAGCACAACTTGTTTGGGTCCATATGAAAAGATTCACTGTTAGAGGAAGAATTTTTCAATTAATATCAGTGTTAGCCCGCGACTTTGCCCAGGTTTTAAATGTTGGCCCACTGTGTATTTGAGTTTGACACCCCTGCTTTACATGATCGTTTGTTCATACAGTGACAGACCTACAGACAATAACTCCCTTTATCCAACTGCACTTTTCCTTTTAGCTCCTAGTTTTGGTTTTACGACACATTTACTACGTGAAACTCTGAAACTAGACCGATAAATCAGCCGGGTTGATTCATCGGCCCTGTCATATCAGTATCAGCATGATTTAGCCGATAAATAACCACAATAAGCCAAAGATCTGTTTAAACTCATTTAGAAACCGTGTCCTAATTGCAAGTTTGTCCACCAGAGAGCAGTTAGAAGTTTACTTTTACACTGTAAAAATCAATTAACTTAAGTATCACGATATTCTTTTTTACGATTTTGTAATTGATTCTTTAATGCCGGAATCGATATAATCCACATTTGGTTGCGGCTCCCCATGTACTCATAGAGCTAAATATAAAAAGGTAAAATTATGACAAGTTTCTTACAGACAAACTCTGACGCCTTCTCCAACACTCAACCTCCTGTTATTGCAGATTATGGATCAGATCCCTGAAGTAGCTACAGACTACAAACCACACAGACTGTAACACTGCTGCCTCACTCTCACTGAAACACCAACAGCTGCTCACACACAGAACTTCACCTGTCCACAGAGACACCCTCACATGCCGAAACGATCAATAATTTATCATATACTGTGTTATTCTGGGTGGTCAGCATCTTTTTTAATTTTATGGCACTAGGTTGATGAGCAGGGGCAGCTAAATGTAGCAGTTTACTTCAAAAAGAATGTATTTTTTATTCATTCTATTGTTATTGTTCATTTATATTCAATGATGCTACTGAAATAAACGTCAGAAAGTGTAACTGACGTGATGACATAGAGTCTCTAGAAGTTTATGATTCAACTTTTTCCCCATGCTCTAGTTTAATAACAATTAAACTAAACAAAAATTACAATCAATCATAATATCAAACTGCAATACTTATCGAATCAACACGCAAGTATCGTAAAAGAACTGAATCGAGAGTAAAGTGTATCGTCCCAGCCCTAATAAATATCGGCCAATTTTAAACTCTGGATATTGATCAGGTTATGGTTCAGTTTGTTTCCAGCAGCAGCAGGCAGCTGTTTTCAGACAAAAAACCTTTACTAATCCACTGTGCATTTCCTGCCAGCTCGTCCTCACACAGAGAATGACAACAGTGGTCGATCTTATTTTAATGGTGGTTAAAACAAGCAGTGTCGTGTGAATGATTACATATAAAGTCAAGTGACACAGTATAAAGGGAGAACGGGGGGGGTAACTACGTCACTTTTACCTTTAAGGCTCTAATATCCTTCAGAAGACGTTTGTGAAAGAGGTGAAAAGTTGTTTCCCGACGGGAGAAATCTGTGTTGTGAATTAAAGAATCGACCATCTTGCGCAGTGATAGGCCAGGTGTGCACAGGTGTGAAAGGAAGCCATGCTGCTGCTAAGTGAACAACGCAAACTACACTGCCAACCAACATGTCCGCCAGTTCATTTATAGACAGGAATAAAGGACCAGCATCAAAAATAACAACATAAAGAGCTGAATCTGAATTTAGAGATTCCAAAATGTGACATTAAAGTGGCAAATTCAAAGTAAGTGTGAACGCAGTAGTTAACTTGTGGAGTTGATTCTGATTAATAAGCTGAAAAGGTTTGGAACAATTGTCTTAATGGACCCTGTGCCTTGAAAAGGTCCAGGAGGAACTGCAGGCACATCTGACTGCACTGTGTGAATGTGTTGTGTTTTTTCGTGCCTCAGATGACGGCGGTTCAAACTCCAGCCAGCAGCTTGTTGTGTGTACGTGAGAAGAGCTCCATCGTCCGAATTAACCGGTAACCAGACCTCTGTTTCCTTTCTCACTTGCTGCCAGAGAATGAAGGAAAAGAAGGATTCCTCTGAAGGGTGCGTACGTGTCGTAATCTGAGACACACGGCTGAGGTTTACTGCAGCTCAACTGATGTGTTTTTGAAGACGGAGGGTAATACAGAACGGGTTGATTAAAACTCCTGATAATCAGTAGATATCAATTTGTGAGCATTTCAACGCCCATAAAACCACCAGTGATTCATTTCCCCTGCAGACTTCACAAAAACTTCTGAAGCAACACTTAGAGCATCGTGGGACGTGACGGGTTTGTTTATTCAAGGTCACGTATGTGGCGCGAGGCCAAAATAACACCTGAAGAGCTACGGCCAAGCCACAACATGAAAATACCTCACAGCAAATCCTGCATCTGTGAGCCCGGCCTCAATATATCTTTTGTTTTGATACTGTATGCAGAACATTTGCATATTTAATTATCCTTTTTGCTATGAATCTTGGGAGTCATGGGGAGCTTTACTGGCCAAATATGTGAACACGTACAAGGAATCTGACTCCTGTTTTAAGTTCCTCTCAGTGCACAGACACATGAACAGACACACAGCGAAAAAAACAAGGACCACAAAACTTGTATTCACATTTCAGCCAATGTAAACAGAGTACAAACTCCATTCATATTTCACAAAGCTTAACAACTTAATAAATATTAATATTTTGATATTGTTGTATAGCGTTTTGTATTCTGTCTGTTTTGGTTGCAGCAGATTTGAACAGGATTAAGACAGCCTCTATCTATGTGTTCATCCTGATAATTTAAGTACATTTCTTAACATGCCGTTTTTCATGTTGTCATGTCAATCGTGTGTTTCTTGTTTAATTAATTAAATTAGTTTAATTTAATTTGTGATTTTTAATTTCTTATATTCTAGCAGCAAAGCACCCCAACCTAATTTTTTGGAGGATGTTATGAGACATGCTGTTTAATTTATTATTTTTTTATTTTATTTTTTGTGTTTAAAACAAAATGTTCCTTATAGTATCATGCTGAGGTCATACTACACCGCTGCTCGGTTAAGCCAATAGGAAAGGGCCTTGAGGGGGGTTTGACCAATAGGAGCGCTGCCCCGGGACGACTAGCCAATAGGATTTCGTTATACAGAGAGTGCGGGAGCAGCGCCATAGAAAGATGGCGCCGGGCGGGAGTTGCGAAAGGGCCGCTAACGTTACAGTGAAGAAATATAATGATTATCAGATTAAATAAACAGTATATTTATTATTTGACTTTATTCACAGTGTATCAATAAAAAGTGTTGACGGTTGAAGACGTTTTATAAGGAAGTTGATGTTTTTAGAAGTCCGTCCTGTTGGCTAGCAGCCCGGATTCAGTTTGTAAACGTTCTCTTGCCGAACAAATAAATAAAAATACATAAAATTAAACTACGAACCCATCTGAAGACAGGGCGAATCTTCCGGGGACATTTCCGCAGGATCCGCATCGATATCCGGCGTGTCTGAAGGAACAAAACCGCAACTTACTCCAGTTCAGAGAAGTTACCTGAAAGCCAAACACAGCCGGGTTAGAATCCAACATGGCGCGCCTCGTCTTCCTCGCTGTCCGCCGCTGCTCTGCCCCGCGGCGGCCCGCTCGGTGCTGCCGCCGGTGGTCATGTGTGGGTGTCGCACCTCAACATTCACGGTAACAAGGGAAAAACAAAGTACTTCTTATATATTTTTTTAAATCTTAATTATTCTTTAAATCACATTGTTCATGATTTAAAGAAACATTACGCCAACTTCCACGGTCACATCACCGAGCGACAGGATGCATCACTTAGCCCCAGATGTACTGTGTGATGATTTAACACATTCATTGATTCATTGAATTTAAAAATAATGAAGGTTATGGAAATACGTTTTCACACACCCAAGACCCAAGATCAGGACACACCTTATCATGTCAGGTGATAAAGTGCTGCTTACTTCCAATCAAGTGTTCAAGTCAAATTTGTTGTCATTTATGGTGGAGTAGTATTGATGAAATTACAAATCTTTACTGTCACTGTATCCATTAACAGTTTGCTGCTGCAAGGACAATTAAGGTGTCTTCTTTTAAATAAAAATATTGCAATCACTAAAATTGAAACAAAATCAATAAAGTCATTTTAATTGTGTGTTTAATTTAAAGCATTCAGACAGCAGTGACACAGCTTATCTTTTAGTGTTTGGGTGTTTCTGTCTACAGAACAAATTGCAGCAATTTGGTTCAATAACACAGAAATGCTCCCATCTAGTGTTTGATAATGAAAATTACAGGAACATCCAAATCAGCCTGCATTTAAGACTTATAGAGACGTTTCACTGTCAGTTAGGATGTTATTTATTTTGTCCTTAAAAAAAAAACAGAAAATTAATATTATTAATGAACGTCAGCCATGATCCATACTCATTTAAAGCCTGGAATTTAAAATAAAGTAATTACAGACACCCTCAAATAGCACAAGGTAAGTAGGATTTCCTCATTTTAGGGATTATTACAGACATATTTCCATAATACAGCATTTCCTTTGTGTTCAAAGTGACGTACAACGCAACACCACAACGTGCAAACTCTGTACAGGTTGGAGTACATCGACTTACAGAAATAAAAATAGCTCTTAAACTGACAAATTTCTTCAATCGACACGTTAACAGGATTGCTTGGTTGGAGCAAAACAGAAAATATGTGAATCAGAGACACCCCAGGTAAAACAAACTGCCTTAGCTCAGTGAAATATCCCTTTAATGATTAGCATCAGTAGCTCAAAAAGACCACAAATATTTTATTCTATGCGCCAACATATCCGACTACAAAACTTTACAAATACATCTTGTATACAAGATTATATACACAAAATAGAGAAAAATAGTTTTTCAGGGAAAAATAATCACAATTTTCTAAGGGACACCAGTAGCAGGAGTACAGATCATAAAATACGATACATAAAAATGGAATTTATATAACGTTTATCATTTCTGTGCAAAGAGGACACTGTTAACGTTGCCTGCTGCGCGGTTACAATCAAAGTTTGTAGGAATCAAAGGAATTTAAAGGAGCAATACTCTCACCATTAGCTTTTACAGAGCGGTGCACATGTACAGGCAGCTGCAGCCACAAGGATACAGGCAAGACAAATGCTCAGTGAATACTCACATGGAGGTCCTTTTATGTTCAATGCTCTACTCTACTTTCCATTGAAATGGGAATTTAAGGACAGTGTATCATTTGCAGTCAACAGTGTGATTTTATCTGTCGTCTGTTTAGCTTTAAAATGAGCCTGAACCTGCAGTGACTGACACCTGCTGGCTGATCAGTTGTATTGCTGCTTCCACTGATGCAGGTTGGTGCAGGAGTGCTAATTTCAGGAGTAAAACAATAAGCTGAAAATTAAATTAACTCACAATAAATATATCTGACAGATCTCTGGTGTGATTGGTTACCACGCCACTGTTTGAAAACCTCTTCCAGATCGCAGACAGTTGGTGCTTTTCATTACGCTAACTAGAAATCGTCCCCCTCCGCCATCATGGAGGATCTTCCATTCCCTTAAATGCACCTCGAGGAGCGAGGAGGCGTGAGTGAGGGAAGCCAGGAGACACGTTAGCGTAATGAAAAGCACCTAATGTATTTGAACTTTGCACTCAGCCCTTCTCTTGCCGCTGGATATCCCATCATGCACCTCATGAGGGATTACTTGCTTTCTCCATCACTGCAAAAAAAAAAAAAAAACTGCTTTGAAGAGAAGATGGTGAGCTGCACGTTCCACTCTGTGACGAAGGCCCTGCGATATGGTTGAAAGCTCCGCTAACAGCTAAGAAAGTGGACCTTGTGCTTGTGCAGAAATGTGTCCTAAGACTGAGAATGAATCTCCACTCTCAATTATTCCACTAGTTCAAGTGTGCGACCGTCTTTGTTTTACAGGAAATGACTTCTTCAGAGTACAGCGTGTTCTTGCGGCGCTGCGACTGGACGCTTATGATGTCGTCGCAGGTGTTGGCGTTGTTACATGGCAGATTTTACTATGTGAAGTTATACACAAATATACTGCGAGTCATTGCAGAGCATCTGTATGTTGACACAGAGGATTTAAAAGTGCTGGAAAATGATGGTGAAGGTGGAAAATGGCCGAAGTGGTTCCTTCAAAGCAGCTACTGCCTCATTCAGAGACCGGATCCTGCTCTAATAATCTTATTTGGCTCATAAAATGGAGTAAAGGGTATTTCGTCCATCGTTTGCTGACCCTGCATAAAACTCTAAGACAACCTTGGTTTGATGTCTTAATGGAATAAAAATAAAATAGTCCCATCACTCTACACAACCAGACATATAATTTACACATTTTTAAAGCAGCAAGGTGCGCTTGATTTAAGGAGATTAAAAAAAATAAAAAATCAAGCACATGCTCTTCTAAGGCCTTGACTCCAAGCCCGACATTGTTCACAATCCCAAATATTTCAGTGAGGGAAGAACATCGTCCACCATGACCTCCAGCACGACGTTCAGAGCGTTGACCTTAATATTGAAACAGCTTTGGAAAAGAGGAGGAGAGATGTTCTGCCTCAGCATGGTTGGAAACGATCCCCACCTCACAGACAGGCAGGGCGATGGACGGACGGGACGCCAGAGACAGATGGGACCCATGGGCAGGATCCTCGTGTCACTGGACGACCTCGAAGTAGTGCAGGATGGCCATGATGTGCTGCGGCATGAAGACGTAGCCGGTGTAAACGGCCATGGCGGCCACCGAGATCAGCAGTGAGTCTGAGGAGGAGACGTTAAGGAAGAGCTTCTGGAGGAGCAGAGATTTAGGTTTCTGCTGCATCTGACACATCAGGCCCTGGCTGCTCGTTGATCTATACACACCGACAGGCCCCGCATTGGTTATGTTGCTCTTTCAAAGGGTCGGTTCCAATTCATTTACGTTATGTGTTCACATGGACTGTAGTAATCTGGTTACTGTAAATCCATGTATACAGTAAACACAGAGGCTGCTATTGAATCTAGTTGTTGTAAACTACGCTTGGGCAAACTATTTTCAGATCGATCACCAAAGTGTCACCTCACTGGGAATGTTGGTCGGACATTTTTAGATTTAAAAAAAAAAAAAAAAAAAGCTATATCCTGACACTTAGACTAAACTTTTAATTATGGAGAAAAATAGCCCAATAATCAATAACAAAAAATACATTATAAGTCCACAGGCTTCCTGAACCAGACAATTTTAACACAGTTGTTGACCTTTTGTACTGCTGATTGGAGCAGGAGGATTTCATGTCCTGTAACACTGTCTGGCTAAATGAATGAGCCTTACACCAACTATTTCTGCCATCAGTTGATCTTTTTAAGTCTTTCATGTTTTGCAAAACAAATGACAAATTCCCATCAGGATTAAAGAGAGTTTTGTGACGGCTTGTGTAGCCTGATTATCAGAGAAATAACCCAGTCTTCGTGTTAAATGGAAATCAAGTTTATCTTTGTGTTCATCAAATTGTAATCAACAAAATCACCAGCATGATCCCCGAGCAGCTCAGGGAATTAACATTTGATGGGGGAAACAGCACTCAGGCTGATATAACAAGCAGAGGCACAATAACACAACCTCTGACTAATTCACACCAACACACCTTACCCTCGGGGAATACGAGATACAGGCTGAGGGTGACACCAACTGTAGGAAGACGATACATCATGTACATAATGTGATAGTGATGGTGAGCTGCACCACCACAGATCAAAGTACAACCATTAACAAGATACTCTTCCATTATTAACCGCTGGGATCAGGCCTGGATTGAGCTGACCTTCTGATATTTAATACGAATAAAACATGTGATGTAACTATTATTAACCAGCATGTGTGGGTCAGTGGACTGCGGCTAACCTGGTTATCTCAGCCTCACGCCGCCCATCCTCTTCTAACGAGTCAACCAAATACAAAATTCCGCAGACAATTCTACCTTTTTAGTGCGTTTTTACTTGAAGGCAAAGGAACGGAAGTAGTACACCAAAGTGTGAGCCACCCTCTGATCTATTAGTGAAGAGGCTTTAACTCGGCACTCCGATATGAATGATTTGTTTTTATACAAATACGAGTTTTTTCTCCTCTTCCGCCCATCAAGTCAGCGACTAGTAAGAAGTTTAGTGCAAAACTCCATTTAAAACTCTGTGTGTTTAACGATCCTTCACTTATACGTAAATGCACGTAGCTTTTAGAAGAACATTTAAGATTTTTCTAACATGATAGGGGTGGCTCCTTAATTCGGCATTAATATTCAAAAATAAAAACATGATTTAGTCTCATTAACAACACAAATTTCCTTAAAACACGTTAGCGAGTGGTAAATACCTTTGATTAATTTAAATTTCAACTAAACCAATGACTCAACGGTACATTGTTTACACGCCGAATTTGCCATGAACCCTTAGAAACATGTAAAACACCACAACAATCACTCACAACGCAACTTGAATACTTTTATCCTTTAGGAAAGTTGACGTTGTGTATCCGGGGTCTGGCTACAGTTAGCACGCTAGCTCGCCCGGTTCGGCGGCCGACGGGACGGAAAGGATACTGAACACCGTCCGCTCCCAGGGCTCCAGCATGTACAGCGCCGTCACCAGGAGGTACTGGTAGTAAAACCACGACAGCTGCTTCCAACAGTCACCCAGGGCCATGGTTCCAACTTCACTTAACGCCAACTTATTCTTTAATTTTCTCCCTGTTTTTTTTTTTTTCTTCTTCGTCTTCTTCTGGTGGCGTATGACGTCGAATCATAAGGTGCTCATTTTCAGCCAATCACAACTCCGCGTTCGAGTGCACGGATCTGACGTAGCGCAGGGAGTTCCAACATCCGGATTTCAAAGTAATGTTACATTCATGTCCCAGTTATACTTCCCCGAAGCAAATCAATATCTCATCAATTAGATTTTTTTTAACTCATATTCACATAAAATTACATATTCAGAAATCGAATTTTTCCAACCATAAACCATAATTTTTAATTTTGAAAATGAAATAAAACGTAATAAAAATATATAGATTTTTTTTTAACTGTATCTTATATTTGGTGAATTTTATAACTCAGTTGCTGTTGTTGTTATGTGTTGTGTGTGTATGAATGTTTCAATGTTTTACATGTTTTGTACATAAAACACTCACTACAGCATGTGGATTCATCCGCCGCTGAAAATAGTCCCCAACAAATGCAGTATTTCTTCCTGTTCAGTAAAGTTTGATGAACATTAAGTGAGCAGCCGTTTAAATAAATGACTGGAGCCTTTTTTAATGTGAATCTTTATATTTGTCCTTGAAACAAACATCAGAGAGCTTCAGTAAAGCAAGCAAACTAGTCAATACAGTCTATTAAACTACATTACAGTCAACTGTGTACAACTTAGGTTGACAAAGTAGTTTATTCTTCAGATTTGTCCTGATGCAGCACAATCTCACTGTACCTACAGTGTTTATTAGATCTATACTAAAAAAAACCTAAGTATATGTCGACAGGTAAGTAAGAAGAAATGGGAGTCAAGGAACTATTACTATTAACTACTATTTTAGAAACAATGCCTCCATAACAACAGAAAGCACTCACAAGTTTATTTGCAACTGTAAAATATTCCTCAGTATATATCTTTGTCACAATTCTTATTTAAAAAAAAAAAAAAGGCAAATGTTAGCAAGCTGGTAAAATTTTACTTTAATCAATAACAGCCTCAAACTTTGGGCTCTTGTGTGTTCAGTCCTGTAGCAACACTGAAGACCATCAGAGCTGCAACAAGCAGATGTTCAGTGTCAAAATCCAGTTTTTGTTTTCTGCTGATGTTCCACTGACATCCACAATCCTTCGGCCGTGTTATTGACTCAGAGTGTTTGAATGATTAATCGATGCACTCAGAGTGACCACGGCAAGATTCTCCAGTCAGCCCGTTTCTTCTTCTTCTTCTTCTTCTTCTGTGCTGTAGCTGCAGAAGCTGAAGAGTCAGAGACAAACCCCTGAGCAAAGAAACCATGTGTCTCAGCAGTGGCTGGCCAGAATGTTGAAGAAGTGGTAGACCTCTTCTTTGTCGAACACGGCCACCTCAGTGGAGCACTCAGAGCACTGAACTGGGTTGTAAACCTCATCGGCGTCCAACCCCGACGGTGTCGGGTCGGGAGTCTCGTCCGGCGGCGTCTCTGTTATCTGTCCCCTCCTCCTCTTCCTGTTCCTCTGTTTCCTCTCCGGCTGGGTTTTGTAGCGCAACACCTCATCTCTCTTCACCGTGCAGTTCATGACGAACATGGCTCGATACTGCGTCCTGTACTTATCGTGCCTGAGTGGACACAACCAAGACATGTCATTTTCAGCAAATGAAGCCGATGATACCGGCTGACAGCTGACACAAGAATCAACTTCAATTCAAACGCAGCTGCTCTGACAACAACTGTTTGTTTCAGGGCTGCGACTCATTTTTATTATGTGTTGATTCATTTTGTGATCAAGAGTTAAGTCTAGAAAATGTCAGAAAATAGTGACAAATGCAATTTAACAAATCCTGAGATTGTAGAAGCTAAAACAACAGTTTGACTGGTAAATGATTAAAAACAATTATTCTTGTATCAAAATTGTCGACTTGACTGTTGAGAAGCATTTTATCCACATTCCCAATAATTTACAGCTAAAGCGATTAGTGAAATAAGTTATGAGCTGATCCATAGAAAATGAATCAGCAACAATTGTGATAAAAATGACTGACACGTTATAGACAAAATAATTAATCATGTAATGGTCAGACTAACTGATAATGGTGATTATTATTATGACAGTAGTTCTGGCTTGATGATGTTTCCTACACCCAAATCTTAAAAAACACACACTTCTGTTTCCCGCCTTCAATATGTTTCAAATCAGACTTTGGTGGGCTGTGAAAGAGGAAGTTTCCACCACACACACAAAGACCAGAAGACATGAACAGCCCAACAGACTGTGGTTAGTCCGATCAGGAGGAGTCTGTATAGCGGGGTGGGCGATATGGCCTTAAAATAATATTGCGATATTTCAGGGTAAAAATTATCTTCTTGATGATAAAATATGTCACATTAGAAATGATAGCGGTATTATTGTGAACAATATGAATCCCCGATTCTTGTTGTTGTGAATTCTCACCTCTGGCAGTCCAGGCAGAGTGTCGTCATGCAGGCGGGACAGTTGAGAATGGCGTCGCTGCTGGGCAAACCCTGAGACTGACGAGGCTGGGACCGCCCCCCCGCAGCCGGTCGCCGTCTGTTATACCTGCACAGGGAGACGAGACAGAAGCTAGTCAGTGTCCACTTCGGCTGGATAAACAAATGTTTGTTGTAATGGGAGTGACTCCCTCTGAACGTCATACCGTCTCCTCCGGGCGTCCACCCAGGCCTGGTCCCTGTCGTCCTCGTCGGGGTCGTACAGCAGCTCATCATTGGTCAGCACGGCCCGCTGTCTCCGCCTCCGGACAGTGGAGCTACCTGCAGGGGATTTAACAAAACTGATCAGGCTTTAAATTTACTTCAATGGTGCATCTCATCTTGGTCTCCATACGGGTCGACCTAGTCATTTGTGGTGGTGACGTGTTCACATTCATGCTTACTTGGTGTGTCCTCCTCTGAGTCAGAGTCGAAGTACACCTCGTCATACATCTGAGAGTCCGGAAGTCCAGGAGCACCGTCAACTACTCCTCCTCCTCCTCCTCCTCCTCCTCCTGTGGGTACTGCTGGAGAACACACACATAACCATCAGGAATGCTTCACAATGAGATCCTGTCTCATGGAGCAGGATTAGTGAGTTAACCAGCCAACATGGGACATCCAAAGAGTTTTCTCTGTGTTACCTGCTGTCGACGGCGCCCACGTTCCCTCTATGGTTTTGATGGTGGTGTTGAGCTCCGCCTCCATCTCCTTTTCGAACTCATCCCCGCTGGACGACTCGCTCTCCCCGGTCAGATACTCTCTGATCAGCTTCTTCTTCTGCTCCGGAGTCCCGTTCAGCAGCACCTCCAGCTCATCCTCCGAACTGAAACACAGCGAGAGACATGTTTCACTTTGTCTTCTATTCTTCAGCCCTGATTCACACCAGCATCCCTCACAGAGACATGGGAACTGGTAGTAGGCTTTTTTCACTATTTACTGACATTTTAATGACCAAACAAGGAACTGACTAATCGAGGAAACATCAGTCAATATTGACAATTATTGTTAGTTGCAGCCCAACCTCCAAACTGCAAAAAAACCTTCTTCAAAAACCAATGACCGGCGGTGGAAGAAGTATTCAAATCGTAAAAATACTCTTGTTACAAGTCCTGTGATCAAAATCTTACTCAAGTAAAAGTACACAAGTATCGGCATCAAAATATACCAAAAGTAAAAGTACTCATTATGCAAAATAATATATTTTATAGGGTTATAATTATTTATATATATGTTGATATGCACCTACACACCTACCTGTTGCTAAGTTATATGAATGTTTTTTGTCCACATGTAGCTGTTTGTACCTGATAGTTATTGACTGCCCTTTTTGTTGGCGTCACTGTTCTTGGATAATTTAGATTTTATGATCTGCTTGTTGTGAAACACTTTGTAACGAGGGTTTAGAAGGATGCTCTATAAACAAAGTTTATTATTATTATTACTGAGTTGTTAATAAAGAACACTGACCCTTTGGCCGGTAGCTCTGTCATCAGTTTTGTATTTTAAACACATTTAAAAGGTGAGGAAGCGGCTCGTCTGTCTCCGGCCGGTTTGTTTACATGTTAGCCTCATGGCGCCGGAGCTCCGCCGCTGCTGGACTCTGAGATCCGGCTCCTACCTGCTCTCTGCCCGCTCCTCGTCGCTCGGCTCCTCCAGCTCATACGAGTCAAACTCCGGGGATTTAGTCAGTTTGTCCATTTTAAGTGTTTGACAAAGTCCAAGTGGAACAACATGAGCTGCTAGCGCGTTAGCGACAAGTTACGCTGGAGGCTTCCGGGTTTTCTTCTTCTTTAGTTTGATCAACCGGAAGTGAGCGAACAATAAGCGGAAACACTATCGCCACCTGCTGCTGGAGGGTGGACATACACTATATACATTATTATAACTGTATATAACTTATAGAAACGGAAGATATTTGCCCTAAAGACAAACGTGATTTTATAAAAGTATCGATTTAGGTATTGTTAAACTCAAAACAATATATCTACCAGATTAATAATTTTGAATTATTTTTAATTTAGTCAAAAATTCAAAATGTATTCATTTTTACATTTCTATAAAATTGTGTGTGTTTGTATATATATTTAATTTTCTGCTTTTTATTATTTCAATAAAGATGTTAAAAATAAAATAAGACAAAATAATTTACTTAAAATAAAGTCTTACATGCCAAAATTAATCTCCTGGTGTGTTATTGATATTTTCCTCTCCGTACATTGAATACAGTTTCAGGTAAAATAAAGAACTCCTTTATTTAACTTATGCCTGAAAAGTAGATTTGTGGTAAATAAATGAACTAAACCAATGAAACAACTCGTCACTGGCTGATTGATAACCACAAAGTTCCCAGACTGGTGACACATTTTGGTAACCTTAAATCAACAGCAGCAAAAGCTGGACTCATCCTGCAGACCTCTCCAGGACCGGACACGTGAAGCTGCAACAAACCCCCTGTAGGTGGCGCCAGCAGACCAGAGATCTCAGAGGCCCGACCTCCTCTGAAAGGTCAGGGCAGCCGAGGTTCATCCGAAGGCCGAAACCCTGAAACGATGTGAGGAATTTACTATTAAAACCCTGTTTACATCTGGTCTTACTTCTTTTTAATGTCACATGTGAAGCACTGTTGAAAGGTGTTATTCTAATAAAGCTGCCTTGGCTCACAGTTTATGTTGATCAGTGGCTCATAACTTGAAGGGTCGCAAATAAATCCAAAGGGTCTTGGTTGATGATGACAATTCATAGGAGAAAAAAACAAATTAAGTTTATTTTTACAGACTTTTTTAATATTTTGCTTTTTGTAGTAAAATACGCAAAACCATTCTGTTGTGTACCACTGATGTGAATCCCATATTAACCACTGATCATATATAATTTACCACTGACTATTATCATATCTAACATCTGACCTATAAATCAGTTAATTTTGATTAGACCAATACAATATCAATATATGGATCACACTGTATGTGGTATAAATAGAGTGTCACAGTGTTCCATTATAATAAATCTGCTCAGGATACTTTAATAAATTAACTTTAATGTATTCTTTAATGTACGACTGATGCTGAGCTCTCTACAGAGGACCAGAATCAATCCAGGGTCAAACCTTTGTTGGGCTGAACCTCGGATCCTTTTATATTAACTGTTCAAATGACCAGACTAAGTCCTCACGCAGCAGTTTCCTTGAACGAATGAATACTCTGACGTGTGTGTGAAGAGAAGATCAGTGTCACTTGCATGTGAAAACAGACCTGGAGAAGCTACATGCAGACGCTGGGTTTATGTTTAATCTGAGCAGCTCTGAAAGACAGAAAACAGCAGACGAGAAAGTCCCAAACAGGGCGAGGACTGTCGGACGAATGTGGACAAACTGTACAGGTGATATTTATTCCAGATTCCAGTGTGGTTCATGTGCATTCGCATCTGCATAAACATGAGGTTTCCCTGATCCTGCACGGAGAGGTTCAGTAGATTTGTAGTGTGTGTGTGTGTGATCCTACGCTGTCTGTTTGTGTGTTTACATCGTCCTCTGTTTTGGTTTGTCTGTCTGTGTGTCCTGTTTGTTTTGTGTCTTTTTCCTGAGTTTGTCCTTTAACGTGTCCTTCTGTTGTGTGACTGTGTGTCAGAGTGTGTGTTTGTGTGCGGAGCCGCCGGGCGACATTTTCCAATCCAGGTGTGACATCTCGATTCCCTGACAGCCTCTTCTCCGACACACACTAAACAGCTCCTGTCTGATTTTACCTGCCTCCCACCCGCACACACACACACACACACACACACACACACACACACACACACACACACACACACCTCGTCGACCACCTCTGTCTCAGCTCTGCCGCTCGACAAGCTAATTTAGCCAATTACACACAGGTGTGATGCTAATTTCCCAGAGCTGGCAGCCAGCTCCTGGAGGAGGTAAAAATAACGAAATTACACCCATCTGTCCCCCTGCCGGCAGGCGGGCTCTCCCACTGGGTGTCAGCTCCACCACCACCACAAAACACACACAGGAGAACAAAAACACACTCTGTTGGCTTTGATAATGGAGGAGAAGACAATGGACAGTGTGTGTGTGGAGGAATCCAAAGTTGCTTTTTCTCCTCTTTGTTTGAAGCATTCAATGGATTTTCAGCGATACGCAGCAATTTCCTGCAAGGAAAGAAAAAACAAGACTTTTGGTGCGGAGGGATAATTATGTGAGGCTGTTTTCGAAGGCGACGGGGTTGGATGTGTTACTGTTAGACTTTTTGAGTGTGAGGAGGAGGAGGAGGAGGAGGAGGAGGAGGGGAGCTCAAACACAAAACATAAAGTGGTCAGAACAGACGGAGGCCTTCAGACAGTGAAGGAAGCTCAAAGAGTCTGAACGGCTGCAGCAACAAGCGCCTGCAGAAATCTACTGAAGCAACATCACGTCTTCTTTAACTGACGATGCTCAGGTTGTATCTTCATTGCATGTGACTGTAACCAAATCATTGCAGTCACAACTCCACTGTGTTTCCAGCAACTGCTTCACAATGATTATAATTCGACACTGTGTAGGTTTGGTTTGGATACATGTTGGGAATTTTAAATTGGATTAAACAAATTTTTTACTAATTTTTCATTTTCATTTTTCTGTGGCCTCCTTGTCAGGCTGCAGCTCCACCAATCAGAGGGTAGGGCAGCCTGTAGAGAACCTGAAAGGTCAAACCAAGGGCGGAAAAAGTCCAAGGAGTATCAGCTGCTGCTGTGAGCACATGGCGATAATTAAAGGAGGAAGATGAGCACGTCAGCATTAGTAAAACAAGTAATGAAATGGTTTCTATGTGGGTTTTGTGGCCTTTCAGATTAAAATTATAATAATAAAATCAGATTTGTCTGTTATCTGAAGTGGGAGAAACGTATGTCAGCACCCAGCGAGCACAGCTCCTCAAACACTATGCTGCCTCTGCTCAGCATGATCTCCTCCCATCAGCCTTTGCTCCTTCGCCTGGTCCACACGGCGAAGGAGTCACTGTTGTGTCATGGCAGCCGATCTGTTTTTGCTCCCACAAAAGATTCACAGAAGACAAGATTTGATAAAAAGAAAAAAAACACGAGCCCTGACTGTCGCGCCTGATAACCCGACAGCCGCCATGTTTGTTTCATGCACCAACACCTGCCCGCCGTCCACAGTCTGCTCTGCACACACACGTGGTCTGTGTTCAGAGAAACAAACATGGAGGGGGAATGTAAAGGGAGTGAGGGGGTTGATCATTATCCAGGCAGCCTGCAGATCGTCCTACATGTCACCTTCTTGGACCCGAGCGACTCCGGATCTAAATACAGTTTGAGAGGATTTCATTATTGAGACTTGTGCTGTCGTGTGTCTCAGAGGCCTTCCCACCCTGCCAAGAAAAATAAATTGGTCCTCGCACATAACCTCCTTATCTACATTCCTGCCGACACATAGTCCGTTTCCTATGGAGCGTGTGTGATGACTCCGTCCATACAGGTTGTATTATTCTACATTCTCACATAGATGGATCTGTCAGTCTATCTGTCACCCAGCGAGTGTTCCCGAGCCCCGCTGAGACCTGCCACACTCTGACAAGTACAGGTTCAGAGACAGTGCAGAGGGTCTGCTGCAGGAGGATTCAGACAAGCACCGCTGGAAGGAGGAAATACAAATCTCACAGTGAAGATAAAAAAACAGAGACGCACGTTTTGACCTTACAAGATATAGCAAAGATTACCGAAAAAACACTTGTAAATATGTAATTTTTATTTATTTTAAATATTATGTTGCTGCTATTACTGCTGTTTTTATGGAACTGCTTTTATTTATTAGCTTTATTTAAACTGCACCGGGAGAAGCCATGCGAAGATTCATTGTACCTGAGTATAATAACAATAAAGATCATTCTTCTGCAATTGCAGAAAGTTGTTAGAACCTTTATTTAACCAGGCAAGACAAGCTTTTGGTTATATTGATCTGAATATATAGAAGAAAACTAATTCAAAACAAGGAACATTATGTTTTCAAATATGACAAATTATTGTAAAACTTTCAACAAAACTTCCACTGAACCAAAACTAATTTCCTGATATCAGCATTCGCTATTCAAACTGAAAAATTTGTTAAGTAAAGCTAAGCACCTGAACACTTCCTCCACCTCTGGAAGTTTATCCAGGGTTGAACCCAGCTTGCATGGTTCAACTAACAGACAACAGCTGTGTCACTGCGAAAGCTTTCTGAGAGGAAATTACACTTTTATACTTATGCTCCACACGTGCTCGGATGCTCGTTACACCACGAGAGTCTGGTGTGCGTGTTTCGGCGGAGCTCCAGGTAACCCTGCTGCTCTCAGAGTGTGGGCTCCACCTGTTGGCCCGCGCTGCAAACACAGGAGACGGCCGAGCTTCATTATCTTCTGCCACCTCCGAGCCCGTCGCTCTCTCTCTCTCTCTCCATGTAAAAAGTGTGGGGACTTGATTATCGGCCCATGTCGGCGAGCTGTGATCCGCTGGAACCTACTGACGAGATTGAAACACACCTGCACACACACACACACACACACACACAGACACACACACACAGAGTCAGACATTACATTTATTCCCTGGAGACTTATAACCTTAAACCAAGACTTCACCGTAAAAATGTAATGATTTACATTATGGGGACTTGCATTTTGTCCCCAGAAGGAAGGGGAGTCCCTACAATGTGAGTGTGTAAAAAGATGTTTGTCCCCACAACAATAGTAATACCTGCCCACATGCACACACACACACACACACACACACACACACACACTCTCCATGAAGTCAAATGAAATGACTCGGTCCCTTGTTATTTCCTCACACTTTCAATGTTCCTCTGACACTGGGGAATATGTCAGAGACTGTGTGTGTGTGTGTGTGTGTGTGTGTGTGTGTGTGTGTGTATGGGTGTGTGTGTGTGTGTGTGTGTGTGTGTGATATTTCCCAACAGTTTGCAGCTGGATCATTTCCATCTCTTTCTCCCGTCATTTCATCCCTCTATCAGTCCGTCTCTCTCCTCTTTGTTGCCTTTTCTGTCTCTGTCTTCGGTTCCTTTATTCCTCCTTCCTCTTCTCCATCCTTCCCCTCTATTATTCTTCTACTAGGCGTCTCTTCCCTCCATTATTCCCCACTTCCTCTCTTTTCTCTACCCATCCTTATTACCAGAGGTGAGGAAGTATTAAGATCCTTTACTGCAGTAAAAGTACTTATATACACTGTAAAATACAGGTAAAAGTACAATCAGTAAAATGTAGTATTTCCACAGTAAAATGTCCTCTGTGCCTGTTGTACTATTATATATTCTATCATTAGATTATTATTCCTCATCATTCATGGAAAAGCAGGATTTTACTGTTGGAGCTCATTTTGAACTGTTTTGTATCGGACTGCAGCTGATGGTTATTTTCATTCTGGATCCATCTGCTGATTATTTTCTCCATTGATCCATTGATCGTTTGCTTTGTAGAAATAGTGATTTTTATTTTTTTACTTCAAACATCATCAATAGTTGCTGAGTAACTGATTAATGGGCTGATGGTTTCAGCTGGACTTTTTTTTAAATGAAATTTTCCTCCATCTGTCCTTTTCTTCACCTCTTTCTCTCCGTCTCCTTTTATCTTGTTTTCCTCTCTCATCTGGGTTCATTGTTTATCTGTCCGACCCACAACTTTACTGTTCTGGTTCTCTCACAGCATCATTTTCAGAGAAAAAACTGTAAAAAAACAGCAGACAGACTCAGTCAGAGAGCAGCTGGTGAACACAGATATCTCCCTCGGGAGGAGGTGGAGACCAAACACAGAGCTAAAAGAGAGAGAATACTGGACTTCCATGCTGGTTGGGAAATAAGCAACTGTTTGCCAAGAAGTTCAACACAACACATCAACTTTAGAGATGAAGACATATAAATGATGTGTTCGTAGCTCGTTTCTGCAGAGCGTCCGGCTGGGAGCAGCAGGTCTGACGGAAAAATCAGGTTTTAATTCCTGCAGCTTGTCTTTAAAACTCTTAATGGTTTATAACCTTAACATATATCGCTGACTAACTGCGGTTACATGAACAATATGTCTTCACTACGTTAACGCCCCCTCCGGTAACCCATTCACGTCACCGTTAAACAGGGAAACATGCGCAGAAAGAATAAATGTTTTCCAACCAGAGAGAAACGGTCAGAACAAGTGTTTACGTGGCTATTAGGTGCCAATATTTTCCTATCGAACAGATTATCAAGGGTTTAACCCCCCCATCATTGAAAATGACTTCTGATCATGAGTCATTTTTATTCTGATTATTAATGGATTATTAGGTTTCAGTCCTTTTTTTGCCTGTTGTTTAAAGTTCCAGGAGGTTTCACGTCTGGTGTGTGAAATTTCTAATTTCTTCAGCGTGTTTGTCCACCTCGATTAACTCTTCTTATAGTGTTTATATGAAATGAAGACAGTGTGACATGTCTCCATATAAACTGACACCAGTGAGCCGAATCCTAAAACCTTCCACACACATAAACATACAAGGTCTTCATCATTTAGACCCGTCTACCTCTCATGTTCCCATTCAGTAATGTCTATAGATTCGACCTTTTGTCGTTTCCTCCAAACCAGCCAATCGCTCGGCCCAGATTAGCATGTGAGAGATACGCCAGGAGTGGGAGAGAGAGAGAGAGAGAGAGAGGAAGAGGAACGAAAGAACGACCAAAAGAAAAGACAGAAAGAGAAGAGAGGAGGCGATGGAGAGAGACAAAAGTCCAGCTGTGAGATGAACGTGGGATGAACGGAGGAAGAATTAAACGGATCTCATCTTTTTGGGAGAGAAACTTCCAGAGCGCCGCCCGGGTTATTACCATGTAAATCACACACACACAAACACACACACAGCGTCATCTTAACACACACATGCACAAAAACCACACACACACATTCAGCATGATGTTGCACAAACACAAACCGCACCAACACACACTCCTTTGACTGCGTTTGATTGGGTGTTTTTGAATGAAGTTGGCTCCTGCCTGGTATTTTGATGAAGTTAGTTATTTATTGGGTGATGAAATTAAGTTAATTGCTTATTGGTATTTTAATTAAGTTTCTTTCTCTGTGGGTGTTGGAGTGATTTTTGGAGTATTTATTGGTATTTTAATGAAGTATTATTTGGCTGCAGACTCAGTGGGAGAGCAGCTGAACAGGCATACACACAGCAGGTGGCCCAAACACACACACACACACACACACACACACACACACACACACACACACACACGTGGATCCATATACTCGTCATACAGGCATCACATGATGACATATTAACACACAAACAGGCACAGATGCAAATATCCATACATACTGTTTATCTCATCAACAACTGCTGTATTTCATACAAACTTTTAAAGTGTTTTCTACTAACAAATATATAAAGTTAGATTTTTACATAAAGCTCAGTAATTTCCTGTTTTTGTCAAACAAACAGGAGGAAATGGAGCATTTGTTGGGGACTATTTCCTGCGGCGGATGAATCCACATGCTGTAGGACAGTGTGTGTGCGACTGAGTGAAATAAACTACAGTGTGTGTGTTCATGGTGAAGAAGGAACATAAAAGCATGGATGGAAATGCCTAAAATTTGACAAAAAGTGAATAAATGATGAGGACGAGCTGCAAACATCAGATCTGAGGAGCAGTGAGGAGGCTGTAACCTTCCTCACATGAAACTCATTGTGTCTCTTCTTCTGTGGTGGTTTAATGCCCCGACTGGAGAATGAGCTCCAGCTGATGTTTAAACCTCTAATAATCGCACAACAGTTGTGGATAGAAACGTGGATTCATTTGCTTTTGGGGTTTTTTGTGTAGATTTTCTGTAAATTCGGTTAAAACTTGCACTGCATTTGGTTAGTGTGACTTATTGATGTGTTTTTAATATTTTTTGGACAACAATGGAGGCTCTCTGGCAGACTGACTAAATCAACCTCCCACTGGAGTTGTTTTTCACCAAGACTTTCATTCTTTCTCCTCAGTGAATCAAACATCAATGCTCTTCTTGGGAATCATATCAAGAAAACATCTATTTCGAGTTCAGATCTGACCTCATAATCCTCAAATTTCTATGTTTTCTTCAGTGTCAAAGTAATCCAGCTGTCTGTTTCCACGGTTACAGTGCAAACAGGAACCGCTGCAGCTAATGCAACATGACTTTCAGTGGCGCAGATTCACCACAACGTAAAGAAAAACAGGCCAGAAAGCTCGACGTTCTCTCCCGGTGAGCCTCGGCAGCGCTGCTGAGCCGATGCTGTCCGACAGTCTGTCAGTCAGCGGTGGCGACACGTGATTTAAGGCGGCATGTTTACTTTCAACACGCTGAGCGTCGATCCCGGCTGTATGTAGGGAAGTGGACTGGACTGAACCTGGTTTACATGTTACTGTCTCAGGATCAGCCTGCAGACTGTCAGAAACCCTCAGCCAGTACAGCACTACAGTTACAGTGTGAGGTTTGTCCTGAAGGTCATGGGGTCATAAAACTGAGGATCTCTGGATCAAACCAAGATCAATATGATGCATTTTTTTTTTACCTGAAATTCAGTTTCCTGATCAAAGCAAAAAGTTACAATCTGGAAAATAACTAAACAGAAACGTCCCGAAACACAAATTAAAACCTGTCTCGTGCTGTAAACGCTGTTGATACACACACACACACACAGACACACACACTCACACACACACACACTCTTTCTCTCTCTCTCTCTCTCACACACACACACACTCTCTCTCTCTCTCTCTCTCACACACACACACACACTCTCTCTCTCTCTCTCACACACACAGCGCAGCAGCCGCTTAAGGTTACAGGTTCAATTCCCTGGCAGAGCAGGAAACCAACCGTTATTCTTTCTGTTGACTTGAGGTCAGAGGAGGCTTCTGGGTAGTGAGACGGGACAGGATGGGGTGTCACACACACACACACACACACACACACACACACACACACACACACACACACACACACACACACAGTCTGAGAGCTGTGAGAACATTTTCTTGTGGCCTTGAGGTGTCAGGAGCACCCATCAAACCACCAACAACTAATTATTACCTTCCTTTCCTTTCTCCCTGTGTGTGTGTGTGTGTGTGTGTGTGTGTGTGAGAGAGAGTGTGTGTGTGTGTGTGTGTGTGTGTGTGTGTGTGTGTGTGTGTGTGTGTGTCTGTGTGTGTGTCGGCCCCCGGGGTCCGTTGGTGTACATAATGGCTTTTTGGAGAGATTGTCGGTTTGTAAAGACGTTTGATTGACACCTCCTGATGTCTCAATCCAATTAGAGAGAGAGAGAGAGGTCCTTTGTGTACACTAAGTGTGTGTGTGTGTGTGTGTGTGTGTGTGTGTGTGATCATACTGTGAGAACAAATAATATGTGAGTGTGTGTCCATGAACAGCCTAATTCTCTCTCACACACACCTCAACAATCAGTTGATAAATCAGCTGAATAATTCAGGTATTGACTGAAAGTACATCTGATAATCACTTCATCATTTTAGTCATTTTCTAAGTTAAAAATATGTTTGCTGCTTACAGCTTCTCAAACGTCTCAGTTTATTGCCTTTCTTTAAATCTTTTTTTAAACTATTTTCTTCTTCTTGTGGCTGCTCCCATTAGGGGTCGTCACAGCAGATATCTGACTGTATGATCCACATATTTGATTTGGCTCAGGTTTTTACTTTATCAAATTTGTAACCAAGAACCAGAACACATCGTTAGAGCTCTTAGTTCTTAATTTCTTCCAATTTCTTCTAATTTCAAAAAATAAGTGTGTAAAACACACACACACACACACCGTTCTTGTCCATGTGCTGAGCCCTAAAAACTCACTTAAAATGTTAATTACATTAAAACAGATTATTTTGTTCCTGACAAAAACATCTGCAGCTTCAGGGTTTGTGTCTTTGAGGGGATTTGTGTATCTATCTATCTATCTATCTATCTATCTATCTATCTATCTATCTATCTATCTATCTATGTGTGTGTGTGTGTGTGTATGGAGACTCTCTCAGAGGATGTTTTAAAGATGCTGTGCAGGTTTACGTGATCATTAATGGGTTATACATGTTGTGTGTATCACTAAATGGCCGTAGACTAATTGAAGGTAGTCACTTAATTTTTTGCAAAAGAGCATCGTCCCACTTTATAAACTTTTGAAGAGAAAAATAAAAGGGTTTAATAAAGAACATTAAGGTGAACTTGCTGTTTTAATGGACATTTCTGACCTCTTTGTTCTGTTAGAAACTTAAACATGAAGGGCCGGTTTAAGAGTCTGTAACAAACCAACAATACAATACAAAGAGATTCAATATAATTATGAATGATATCTTTTAATATTAAATTAATATAAAACTAAATGAATAAATTACAAATAAATACACAAAAAACTAACTAATCTACACTAGTAAAATATATATATGACTAATTTGGAAAATAAAAACAATAAAAAATAAGAAACAACTAAAATAAATACAAAAAAATTTAATATTTTACATTAAATAAATCATATTTAAATTAAATACAAATAAATAAA
This sequence comes from Lateolabrax maculatus, assembly GCA_031216445.1. NCBI lineage: Eukaryota > Metazoa > Chordata > Actinopteri > Acropomatiformes > Lateolabracidae > Lateolabrax > Lateolabrax maculatus. The sequence goes on from CM062205.1 coordinate 24,544,850, forward strand.
TTTCAAATAAATACACAAACAATAACCAGATAAATAAATGAATGATAGAATAGAAAGCAAAGTATTGTCCCGTTTTACAATACAGATAGATATAAGACAATAAACCCAGTAAAAAGAGTAAAACTAATACACATAACTACACATATAACTGTGAATGAATAAATATGAATACATTTTAGAAAGATATATATAACATATAATTATAAAACCTTGGATTTCTAAAATAATTAAACAAAGAAAACTAAAACAAGAAATTACATGTTTGATTTATTCAAATAATCATTCAGTTATATTGGCTGTAAAGTGGATTCCTTGTTTTAAAATTAGGGAGAAATACTGAAGCCTTGGTGTATTTATTATTTAGTTGGCCTGTAAATAAAATCCTGAAAGAGCTGATAAAACACTCTTTAATTCTCCCCTCAGGGCGCTAAAACCTTCTGATACTTTCTGAATTTCAGAAATAATGTGAAGGGTTTCTCAGTTTATGATGGTTGCTGGTTTTTGTGTTAGAGTTGATTTAATATATTTATGTTTTCTGCTGCATGTGGAGCGGCTGTAATACGACCTTTAATTATGAGCACTGACTTCTGTTCATTTAGGACCAAATTCACCTGTTTTATCCTTTAAAATTAGAATCTGAGAACAACGAACATTTTCAGGTTTACATTTAAGGGATTGCACAACACACACACACACACACACACACACACACACACACACACACACACACACACTCAGGGTCCTCTATTCAGACTGAGTAACAAAGCCCAGGGCCTCAATCCAGCATGTCTGAAAAAACACTCTGAGTGTGTTTTGTAAGTGTGTGAGTGTGTTTTGTTGGTGAGTGTGTATGTGTGTGTGTGTGTTTTGTATTTGTGTGTGTGTGTGTGTTTTGTACTTGTGTGTGTGTGTTGCACTAACAAGGTCCAGGCCTCAGCATGATGACGATCTTAACGAGCTGTCTGTCACTCTTCAGCTCTCAGTTCAGACCTCTGTGTCATTAATGACTGTGAGTGTGTGTGTGTGTGTGAGTGTGTGTGAGTGTGTGTGTGTGTCTGAGTGTGTGTGAGTGTGTGTCAATGGTATAAATGGAATAATGTCTCAGCAGGACAGAAAAAACATTTAGTCTCTTTTGGCGCCACAATGTCAAGGTTTCAATGGCTGCTTTCTCCTTCTGTGAGTGTGTGTGTGAGTGAGTGTGTGTGTGTGTGTGTGTGTGTGTGTGTGTGTGTGTGTGTGTGTGTGTGTGTGTGTGTGAGCAGCTGCCAAAACCCAAAATTTTACCAGCCAGAGTCGATCTTTAAAATAACAGAACAGAGCTCTGAAGCTTTGTCCCTGTTCAGGCTTTCTCTAACATCAGTAGCATCACAACATGTCAGGTTCAGACCCTTAAAGGTAAATTTTAACACCTTTCCAGTATTTGTGAAACTCTCTCCTGAATCCAACACCGTCTTTCTTCAGTAGCATTTCTGCTTTGATGCAAAGATGCAGCAGTGCCTCTGAAGCTATTTAACATTGTATTCCGTAGAGTTGGGGGAGTTGTAAAAGACAAATGTAAAAACGTTTAGTCCCTGAAAGTTCAGGATCCTACATTTCCCACAATGCAACTAGGTGGTGTCTTTCCCTGTCTGGTACACACACACATCACACATTGCAGGAATGCAATTGGACACGTAAATACTGGTCAAAGAAACGTTTTGAGGAGCTCTGTATCGCCCCCTTGAGGACTGAGGTTTGTTACGGTGGGTTTGTGCTGGCTAGTCCAGGCGTCGGCCATGTTTGTGCCCTAAAGGCGGGGAGGTCAGTAGGATTCATCCTCTGGGGACTGTGACTGTGCATGACATCGCCATCCACAGAGCCACGCCGTGTTGCATCTTAGTAGATAACCAAGATGGCTGTCGCCGATGTGAAGCGTTCCCCGGCCGGCTGCAGCGGCAGTATTAAACAGACTGGACGGTAGATTTTCTCTAAAAGAAGAACAAACAACTGCACTTAAACTTTATGTTGATAAGAAATATGTGTTTGCCGAAACTTCTGACAGGAAGTACCGTCCGACAGGATGGCGTTTCGTCGCCCTAATTATAACGCAGGAGAACGGGACCCGACCCGACAGTATAAAGAGTGGATCCGAACCTCTACTGGTCCCGGGTCGGGTCTTAGGGTCCTAGGGTTTGGGTGGGTCCCTGAAGACCTCTAGTCCAAGGCCACAACACGAAGCAGAGTCCTCCGTGTTAACGTGGCCTGAAGCATCAGTACTGTTGCCATGGTTACCAGGTTAACCTGATATGTTGAGCTCTGAGGTGTACGTGTCTGATTCAACAGACACCTGCCAGCCAATCAGAGATCGATACCTGCTGCTGTGGCTGCGGTGTAACGTAAAATAAACTGTGTGAAGCAAAGCGTGGTGTGTGTGTGTGTGTATGTGTGTGTGTGCGCTTGTTTGTTTGTTTGTGTGTGTGCTCCTCACAGTGCTGCACAGTGTTGTTGTTGTCAGGCTGTTGGTACAAACATCAGCCTTCAGCTACAGCTCAGTGAGGCAGAAACACACACACACACACACACACACACACACACACACTGCTGGGGTCACACTTCTGCTGTTGCGTGTGTGTGTATTACTGTGTGTGTATTTGTGTGTACTGGCTGTTCATGAGGGAGTTACTGAGGTTTGTGCAGAAACAACAAACACACACATGAATATCTGAACAAAACAAAAACAGTTCAGTCTTTAACACCATGTAGTGAACTGAGTGTGTGTGTATATCTTTTACTTAAGTAAAAATACCGGTACAAAAATGTTAAAATACTCTGTTATAAATAAATATTAATATAAATTAAATATTTAACTTAAGTAAAGGTTCATAAGTATGAACAGCAAAATGTACATAAAGTATTAAAGTAAAAGTACTTGGTGGAGTTTATTAGTGTATTACTATATAAATCATATTATTGGAATATTGTTACTGATACTTTTAGTGATGAATCTGGTGGAGGTGGATTTTAAAAGTACAATATTTCCCTCTAAAATGTGGTGGAGTAGAAGTATAAAGTTAAATAAAATGTAAATACTCATCATCATCACATTCAACTTCCTCCCAATATATAGATGTGTGTATATATACATATATTTGTGTGTGTGTGTGTAGGCTATGAGCATATACACGGACACATAGCGACTAATGAAGCATCAATATTCATGAATGATTAAAAAAAAAAGCTGAAATGGTGATTTATTAATTGTGTCATAATGAATATTTCATTCACTTATTACTGCTGATTTATCTGCAGCCTGACGTGATCCTGAGGTGATTACAGATCCTGTTTCTCTGCAAATATGATCAATAAACTACATTTACTGTCATTTTCATTAAAGGAAACTTCTTTTCTTTCCCTTTATTTTCTACCTCACCCCTTCCTCTCTCACCTGTACTCTAATGCCTCATTCCTTCTTCCTTTGCTTCTCCTCCATTTCCTCCCCATCCCTCCCTCCTCCTCTTCACGCTCCTTTCTTCCCTCCCTTATCTCTTCTATCTTTTCTGCTCCCCTGTTCTATTTACTTCCATTCTCTCCCCTTCCTTTCCCTTCCCTTTCCTTCCTTTCCCTCTCATCTTACCCCTTTCCTTCCTCACCCCCTCCCTCCTCCTGGCTGTTTTTTTTCTTTCGTTCAGAGTTTGCGTGCCGTTTTAGAGTGTTTTCATCGATGTCGAGACCTTGCTATCAAACATGACTGCCTCTGCTCTAATTCACCCCCAGGACACCACACACACACACACACACACACACACACACACACACACACACACACACACTCAGGGCTTCGCGCTCTCTCACACACTTGAATGAACATCCATATCCACACACACACACACACACACACACACACACACACACACACACATTCTTTCTTTACGCACACAAACACACGAATGAACAGTCAGGTCTGCTAACACACACACACACACACACTTATTACTAGACTTGTGAGGACATTTATGCTTTAACACTTCAATCTAATCCCGCCTCCAAACCTAGACTTACATTATTGTTTAAACGGCATTTAGACGTCCAGTTTCAGGCTCTACATGTTTAAAAATGTTCAACAGTGTTAATGTGACGACGCCGCTGCAGTTTGTTTAATTCCACCTGAAACCAGGATTCATCTTAATAAAGTTAATTTTTACATCTGAACATTCAGCCAAGTAACACCAACTATAATCATAATAACCTTAACAATAAACTTTTTTAATTCACTTTATATAATTTCATTTCTTCAAGTTGGTGGGTTCATGGATCCTATATTACAGTATACATAATTTTAATTTTTTGAATTTTTTTTATAATCCAGTTAATTAAATATCAGACAATAAGGGGAACAAAGTCATTAAATGTATTTGCAATATTGCACAGAGAGAATTAAATTACAAAAAAAAGTCTGATTTTGCTTTAAATTGTCCTCATTTTGTAGGATTTCCCTCGTTTCTGCTTCCCTTCATTTGGTCCTCAGAAGTATAGAAACACAAGAACACACACATTTTCTTTACACACAAACACACTTTCTCTTTACCCTCACACACACACACACACACACACACACACACACACACACACACACACACACACACACGTGAATGACCCATGACCCAGCTTCAGCCACACACACACACACACACACACAGTGTGTTTAGCCCTCAGTGTCGCAGGCTGTGAATTTAATATTGATTCCATAAAGTAGTTTCAGTGTAACATGTCACAGCGTGTTAACGTCAGAGCAGCGAGCCGGACGGAGAGGAGAGCAGCTAGCACGCAACGCTGCGGGAGAGACGGGGGGAGGAGGGGGGAGGAGGGGAGGGAGGACAGGGGAGAGGGGAGGCAAGAGAGGCAAAGAGGGAGAGGAAGGGAGAAAGAAAGGAGGAGGGAAGGAGAGAGAGAAGAGAGGGGAGGCAAGGGGGAGGGAGGCATGGTGGGAGGAGAGAGGCAGAGGAAGAAAATAAGGGGGAGGAGAAAGGAGGGAGGCAGGGGAGGAGGGGGAGGAAGGGGGAGGCATGAGGGGAGGAGGCTGACAGAGGCATAGAGGAGGAGAGAGAAACAGAGAGGCAGAGGAGGAAAGGAAGGGAGAAAGAAAAGAAGAGGGGGAGGAATTAAAGAAAAAAG